>JAQGDG010000653.1:0-77047 GCA_029844215.1 Przewalskia tangutica
ATCAAGTTACCATTCTAAATCCAATAATGAATCCATTTCTTTATTTTCCATAGAGTCGTTATAACTAACTTCTCATAAAGCTATTATAACATTTTATGTTTTAAAACAAGGCCAGACAAAACCATGCCTTTCTTTTAAACCAAAACACTTCAAATTCTTAAGTCTCTTTTCTTTTAGAAATCGAGTTCCTTACTTTGAAATTTTCAAGATCAAACTTGATTCACAATAATTCTTATTAGAGCAAATGCATGATCTAGGAAATGTAATACAATTTGTCTTATCTTAGCTTCTATGCGGATGAAGGTTTCTACCGGTTTTAATATAATCAATTGTCATTACTTTTTCCTTTATTAACGCTCGCATCGCTTGTTCGATTCTTATTCCCAATTCCGAAATTTATGTAACATTATTCTTTTAAAAGCCAAGTACTCATTTCTCACGAATGAGGTTTCACACTTTTCAACACCATTTAGGTCAATTATAAGTCAAGTCTCTTATCTTTTGAAATTAACAAACCATTCTTTTACCTACATAAAGTGGTTATAACAAACTTCCCATAAAGCCGTTATAACACTTTATGTTTTAAACCAACCCATTACAACTATAAGCCTTTATGAGACCAAGAGGACTTATTCTTTAACAACCAAGTACCCATTACTAACGAATGGGAGTTGTTATACCCCGTATTTTCAGAGTATGTACGTAAGGACGTACGTAGAAAAATTTGAACTTTAAAGTTGGCTTGGCCGAATTTTTTTGTGCACAACACCCGGTTAGAGTCGTTTTTCGACGAAACGTTTTACACAACTCGCGTAGGGTAAATTACGGCTATGTCATTTCTAATTTTGGATTTTTCCGAGAGGCGAGGCGTGTTGGACCAGCAGAGGCGCCACTTGGCACCCTCTCATTGGCGGTTTTGGTGGCGCCCGGGACGATTTTCTTGACATTTTGTCAAGTAGTAGGTAGGATATTTTGTGTGCAAGTTGGCTAGGTACACTTGCCCTAATCTTGGCCTTACACTTGCCTAGCACTTGGCTAAATCTTGGCCATTGGTTGGCCTTTACTTGACCTATAAATAACCCTCCCCTTTGATGAACTTCTTCATCCAAAAATCTCTCAGTCTTGAAAGCTTCTTCCTCCCCATGTGAGGCCTTTGGTAGAGAGCACCCTTCCCCTTGGCGAGAGTTTCCCTAGTGGGGTTGGCGAGGTACACACCTCTTGTGGTGCTAGCCGCGGGGTACCCCCCCTAGCCGAGTTGCTTTCATATAATACCCCCCCCGTTGTGGTGTAGAAATACTCTCAAAAGTATTGTTATAATGCCCAAATTACCTTAGCCGTATACCTTGTAGTATTCTAAGGTTATACCTATACGAAAAGCCGGAAAATACTATTATACTTTCCGTCAGTCACAAAACCGAAACCCTAAGGAAAATCTCCATAGTCAGTTGGAGTATTGTGTAGAAGTTGGTTAGAACTTCTAAGGGTAGTTTGGAGCGGGTTGGAGCGCACGGAGTTGGAGCTAAACGTTGCCCAGGATCGACTTTATACTTGGATAATTATGGGCTTATCGAGGTAAATATCTTGTCCCTCTATTGTAATTGGAAATTACATGATTGTTAGACTATATAGTTGAAGTATAATATATATAGAACTGTACTTTGTTATCTGCAATGTCTTTGGACTTAAGCTCCGAATAATACTTACGACAATGTCTCGCGACTTAAGCTGAATAATAAGAAACCTTTTCGAAAGAAGAGTCGAATCAGAATTACATAGGACTATTAGACATGAGACTTGTAGCTTTTCGTGAGGTAGAATTGTGCACGTCCGGTTTAGACGCATTAACACCCCGGTTGGCTTGGTAGCGGCCCTAGAGGAGGAGATTTACGTTGTCATGCGGGGGAGGTCTTCAATTTTATGTAGAATGTTCTACCAAGAGACCTAAATGTTAATAAGCGCCTTGTGGCCTTATAGGTGGAAGTACTATGCGTGGCGCGATCTACTTGGCTTAAGGAGTAGCCGGCGGTTTGAGGTACTTGGAGCGTTTTGCTATTAGTCGATAATCGTCGCGAGGTATGTGAACCTCTTCCTATCTCTTCTAGCATGATATGTGTGTAACTATGTAGTACGATAGACGTACATGTGTTAAATGTATTTGATTGGTCTAAAACATAAAGTGTTATAACGGCTTTATGGGAAGTTGGTTATAACAGCTTTATGTAGGTAAGAAAATACTTGTGGTTTTTAAAAGGTAACTGATTTGAACTATAACTGGCTGGTTATGTGATAATAAAGAACTTGAAGTATTTCAAAAGATTTTTGAATCATTTTGAAAGAAGAGTAATACTTAGTTTTTGAAAACTTAAGAGTTATACTAGCTTTATGGGAAGTTAGGTATAACGGCTTAAGAATGTTTTACTGAGTTCGGAAATCAATGTGTATCGACAAACCATGAGAAGCGTTAATAAAAGGAAATGTTTTGGCAGATTAAGTATTATTAAAACCAGAGAAACTTCCATCTGCATAAAACTAAGAGGAGACAAAATGATGTTACATTTCCTAGGTCATGGTCGCTTAAATAAGATTGTTATAAACAAGAATAACCTACTCACGTATCGACGTATGTTTCTCAAATTGCTTTTAAGGAGAATTATATCATTAAGTGATTAAAATTACGAACTACGAAACCTTTGAAAATGAGAAACTTGAGTAATTGAAATTAGGCAAACTTGAAACATTTGGAAAAGAATGTTGTTACTTGATTTTACTGAAGAAGTGTTTTGATTTACTTCAAAAGATAATCACTCTATTTTCATATACTACGAATTATTGTGTGACTTTGTAAACGTAACGTATTTTTAAAAGATAATGTATGAAGTACTTTGGGAATAGATGCCCGACGGTTAATCATATATTAGAATGTACCTTGTGTGTATAACTTGATTGTGCTGGTTTGTGATAGCCTTGTAATACTTTCTTGTTGATTTGATAAGTAAACATGTTAGGATGCTACGTGTGTTAGTGTCTTGTAACGTTTGTGTAAGAGAGTATTCTTGTTGTGCTTATGTTGTTTAACGATAAGCTGTTATGTTAGTATAATATCACTCACCTCTTGACATATTACAGGGGTTAGGCCCTCCCACGCGGTAGACTCAGCGATGCGGGACCATGATTCGAGAATACCTCATGCGGGTCCAAGGGACCTATGCGGAGCTACGGGAGTTCCAGGTTAGTGATGCGGGGTTATACCTCATGCGGTCTATGTGGCCATGCGGACTACGAGTGTTATACCCCGTATTTCCAGAGTATGTACGTAAGGACGTACGTAGAAAATTTGAACTTTTACATAGGCTTGGCCGAATTAACTTTGTTCACAACACCCGATTAGAGTCGTTTTTTTGGACGAAAGCGTTTCCCTGAATTTCGTAGGAAAATTCGCTATGTCATTTTTAATTTTTGGATTTTTCCGAGAGACGAAACATTTGGACTGACAAGAGCGACACTTGTCACCCTCTCATTGGAACACCTGCGGTAATAGTGGTGGCCGAAAGTATGGCCATTGTGGTCGGAGTTGGTAGGATATTTTGTGTTAGTTGGCTAGTGTGCACTTGGCAAGATCTTGCCCTACACTTGCTATGCACTTGGCAAGATCTTGGCCATTGGTTGGCCTTGGCTTGTCTATAAATACCCACCCCTGGAAGACTAATTCATCCATAAATTTGCCTAAGTCTTGAAGCTCTCTTTCTCCCCAGGTGTTGAGTTCGCCGAGGCCTCCTCTAGAGGCCTTGGCAGGGTACCCCACTCCTAGTGGTGCTAGCTGGGGTACCCCAGCCTAGTTTGCTTTAAGTGCTAGGGATAATACCCCTCATGGCGTAGAAATACTCGAAAGTATTGTTATAATGCCCAAATTACCTTAGCCGTATACCTTGTATTCTAAGGTTATACTATCTGCAAAGAAAATACTATTATACTTTAGTCGGTCACAATGAAACCGAACCAGGAAAATCTCTCCAGTCAGTTGGAGTATTGTGTAAGTTGGTTAGAACTTCTAAGGGTTTAGAGCGGGTTGGGCGCCTGAGTTGGAGCTAAACGTTGCCCAGGATCGACATCTCTACTTGGATAATTATGGGCTTATCGAGGTAATTATCTTGTCCCACTATTGAAATTGGAAATTAAATGATTGTTAGAATATATAGTTGAAGTATACTATATAAATAACTGAACGTACTATCGCAATGTCTTTTGACTTAAGCTGAATAATAAGAAACCTTTTCAAAAGAAATCTTGAATCGTAATTACATAGACCGACATTCTGGTGACTTGTGTAGATTTTCTGTGAGGTAGAATTGTGCACGTCCGGATTAGACGTATAACCCCCCCGGTTGGCTTGGTAGCCACCAGATAAGAGAGAGATTTCTGTTACTGCGGGAGTCTTCTGAATTTTCAGAATTTTGCACGATGAGATCTAGATGTTAATAAGCGCCTTGTGGCCTTTTTAGGTTGAAGTACTACGTGTGGCGCGATCTACGTGGCTTAAGGAGTAGCCGACGGTTTGAGGTACTTGGAGCGTTTTGCTATTAGTCGATAATCGTCGCAAGGTATGTGAACCTCTTCCTATCTCTTCTAGCATGATATGTGTCACGCCCCATTTCCCGGGCCCGTGACTGGTGCCTTACCCCGGGCACCCTAGTGATACAACATCAGAGAAAACCAGCGGAAAATAAAACACGAGTCATGAAACAAGAGATATAATAAGTAAACAGGCCAACCAAAGCGATTTGCCTTGGTATATACATAAAAACCCGAACGATTATCCTTTTTACAAACCCCGCCCCTGCAAAGGCGCACTTAAGATTTACAACAACTATGACGGGACAGGGGCCCGCCATACCCGAATGTACATGAACCTACAACTCGAAACATACGATGATAAGCCTCCAAGGAACGGAGCTTTCAACACGTGAAATGAGATCTAAGAGCGGGGATCCACGGCCGATGTACCTCTACTGCGGCATGAACGCAACCCCAAGGAGTCGATGCAACAGTACCAAGTATGTGAAATCACAAATCGTAAATGAAATCATAATAGCTTAAAAAGCGGGAGACATGTATGATAACCAAAATACAAGATGCAACATAAGCGATCAGTCGGGACTCGCCAAAGTCACCACTCAAATATAACTATGGGTCTCGCCCACAACATCTATCATGTTCGCGTCATGGCGCGTACCGGAATCTGCATCGGTGTAGGCGTGTCCGTGATGCAACATAATAACAAGGCCGCGTGGCCGTACCGGAATCTGCGCCGGTGTAGACATGCCCGTGTAACCTCAATAACAATATCGGTGGTCAACCACCGCCGTAGCCACGTGCCCCGGAATCTGCGTCGGTGTAGACGCGTCCATGTGCGGTAATAACCATATATCGGGTAATCAACGACGCGTGGCCGCGTGCCGAATCTGCGTCGGTGTAGACATGTCCATGTGATATCAACAACAAGACAGTAATCAAAATGGAAACATACGTGGAATTCTCCATCACCGCCAAAGACGCCCAAGTAAGTTCTCAATAAGTCAATCGGCCTCTATCGAGAGGCGGTAACACGAAATACCACACTTGCACAACAAAGGCTATCATCACAAGCATGGCAAGTTTCCGCAACAACAAGCAAAGGCAAGTTTCACAACAACCAGCCAAAGGCAAGTTTCACAATAACAAGTAAAGGCAAGTTTCACAACAACTCAAAGTACTTTCATTTTATGCCAAAGTCCGGTTTTAACCTAAAGTACTACGTGCGTTAAATTCTTTTAAAGAGATCCATTACTTTTAAAAAAAGTCACCCGATACGTAGTATTAGAATGACCAACCCACATTCCCTTTTCAAAATCAAGTAATAACATTCTTTTCCTAAGTTCGGTTTGCCTAGTTTGATTACTCGAAAGCTTCTCGTTTCAAATGGTTTCATAGTTCCAACTTAATCACTTGATTATTTTTAGAACAATTGAGTAATATATGTCTCACGTGAGTAGGTTATTCTTGTTTACAACATTCTTATTACAAAGTGACCATGATCTAGAAAATGTAATATCATTTTGTCTCATCTTAGTTTCTATGCGGATGGAGGTTTCTACTTTGTTTTTAATACGATACATCATTATTCATACATTTTCCTTTATTAACGCTGCGTTGATGCGCCGATACACATTCGATTTCCAAATCGGTAAAACATTATCCCTTTAAACAAAACCAAGTACTCATTACTAACGAATGAGGTTTCACAAACATCCACATTAAAACAAATAAGTTAAGTCTCTTATCTTATAAGATCAAGTCTCTTAACTTCTCACATCAGTAAACCATTTTCTTTACCTCTCTTAAGACATTATACCTAACTCCCCATAAAGGTAGTATAAATCTTTTTTTAAAACCTTTAAAACCAGTGTTATTCTCCCTTCCAAAACGATTATAAATCTTTGAAATACCTCAAGTTCTTTATTATAACTAGCGATTATAATTCACATCAATTACCTTTTAAAACCACAGTATTTTCTTACCTACATAAAGTGTTATAACCAACTTCCCATAAAGCCGTTATAACACTTTATGTTTTAAGAACAATCAAACACGATTAACACGTATCGTCTACCGTACTACATAGTTCACACATATCATGCTAGAAGAGATAGGAAGAGGTTCACATACCTCGCGGCGATTGTCGACTAATAGCAAAAGCGCTCCAAGTACCTCAAACCGGCTCTCTTAAGCCGTGGATCACTCCACACGTAGTACTTCAACCTATAAGGCCACAGCGGCATTAACATCTAGATCTCAACGCTCTATAATCTCTGAGAAAATTCGGCGACCTCCCAAATGCGGCGTAAATCTCCTCCTTTATCGAGGTCGGCTACCAAGCCAACAGGGGTTAACACGCCTAACCGACGCGTACAATTCTACTACACAAGAATGCTATACAAGTCTCTTGTAATACACTATGTAATTCTGATTCGGTTCAAATCTTTATTCTTGGGCTTAAGTCAAAAGACATTGCCACAATACTAAGTTCGATTCTATATATAGTATACAACAACTATATATTCAACACTTATGTAATTTCCAATTACAATAGGGGGACAAGATATTTACCTCGATAAGCCCAAAATTATCCGAGTTTAATGTCGCTCCTGAGCAAGGTTTAGCTCCTACTCCGAGTGCTCCAATCCGCTCCAAACAACCCTTAGAAGTTCTACGCAACTTCTACTCCATATTTCAACAACGGGTGAAGATTTCCTTAGGGTTTCGTTTAGTGGCTAAAGGAAAGTATAATGGTATTTTTCGGGCTTTTCGTATAAGTATAACCTTGGAAAGTACAACAAGGTATTTGGGCTAAAGTATTTTGGACATTATAACAATACTAGGAGAGTATTTCTATACCACAAAGGGGGGTATTATACGAAAACAACTAGGCTAGGGGGTACCCAGCTAGCACCACTGGGAGGAGGGGATACTTTCGCCAAGGGGCCTTCTCAAGGGGAGGGTGTGGCGGACGACTACTCTGAGGAGAGGAGGAGATTTCAAGACTTAGGCACATTTTGGATGAAGAACTCTTGAGCTTGGGGGTATTTATAGGTCAAGCCATGGCCAACCAATGGCCAAGATGAAGACAAGTGTGGTGCAAGTGTAGGTTAGATTTCCACCATGTGTACCTTATCCATCTACCACACAACTTGCCAAAAATATCCTACCAACTAAAGCCTCGTTTTCGTCCACCATTGCGCCCCATTTGTTCCAATGTGAGGTGACACGTGTCACCTCCGTTGATCCACAATGTTTCGCCTCTCGGAAAAATCCGCAAAAATTATAAATGACATAGCCGGAATTTTCCCAACAAAATGGAAACGTTTAGTCGAAAACGACTCTAATCGGGTGTTGTGTACAAATTTCGAAACTTGCCTAACTTAAGGCTCAAATTTTCTACGTCGTCCTCACGTCATACTCAAAATCTGGGTATAACATTCTTCCCTTAGAAACATTCGTCCGAATGTTCCTTCTCAAGTCTCAACACAAACATGCGCCAAGATAGTCTTCAACTGCTATCGTCTGAAAACAATCATGCCACGCTGGCCATGAAATAACAAATGCACAAAATACGAAATCCCAGTCCACGAGGAATCACCTCTGTTATCACAAAAGTTCCCACCAAGGTCTAACATATACTCCTCTGCACCTTCATTTCACAAAAGAAGCGATCACACTCGTTCACTTCTCCCTACTCGTCGTGCCTGTTCGAACACTCGAACTCTTCCCGATCTGCGCACACTTGATCAACGCTCGTTTCCAACCCTTGAGTCACTACCTCGAACTTGGTCATCTTACTAACCTCGATTTCCTCTAAGGCCACTCTCGGCCTTCACGAACTGATTACGGTCGAACGTATCCACGAACTCATAAGATGGTCATCTAAACTTGGGCCTAGCACCGCGACCACGCCACTGGCGGGACCACCGAGTTGACCTTTCGCCGAAGCGGGGCGGGTTGGCCCGGCATGGCCCAACCCGACCACTATCGCGCCAACTCTTGCTCGCCGACACGGAACAATCTTGCTAAAACACATCATGAAAGCTACCACTTTCATTTACCCAACCAGGACTTATCACAATACATTCTAGGCATAAAATGCACTCGACAAGGATCACTCGCAAAATCTTGTACTCAAGCGGCCTTACATCTAAGGTCTCAGTAATATTCTAAGGTTCATCATTTTCTCACCCCCTGTGCTTACCACTTTCACTAAGCATGTTTCTAAATCACATCTTAGCACCAAGCTATCCGAACATAACACTTAACACATTATCATAACAAACAAAACTCTAGATGGTTAAGGATATACACGAAAATAGGCGGTTCAAGGCGCTAAGCGAGAACTTCCACCGCGACCTACCGTGGCAGAATGTTGCTCTAGTAGTCTGTGCTATCCTACCCGGCGCTACCACAGTGGACAGTCCTCGTCATATGGCCCTGTTGGCGCAAGAATAACAAGCTCCCTTGGTACTACGACATTCCCGAAATGCGGTCTACCACATCGACCACCGAGGTAGGGGTATTGCATCCGCCAACTCCCTCCACGAACATTCGAAACACAGGAGCCACGACCGCTCCCGAATATCCCGAGGTCCCGAAGGCTGCGGAGGACCTCTGCGCAATGGCGGAGGTACATAACTGCTGGCTGGCGGTCCGCCTCGAAAGTCGCCAAAATATCCGCCGTCTTGGCGCCTGTAGCGGTCGCTGCGTCGATCTCTGCGCTCGCCGCGCAGTGCATGAGCACGAATGCGGGCAATGTCATGCGGTGAAGAGAAACACGAACAACTCTGCTAGGTAATCGCCGAGCCTGTAACATATCGGTGCACTCGATCCTCCATACTAGCTACTGGTGCGGGAACATACCGACGATGAGTCGAACTCACATTGTACTCCCGGCTATCGCGGATTACGCCTCAACATCAAAAATCTGCCGGCGAGCCCTCCTCATTTGTGGAGGCAAGAAATGTGCCGGAAGGCCCGAAAACTTCGTCCCAAACGGTGGAAGTCATGCTCTCCCGGAAAGCTCGCGAGTCAAACCAATCGATCGCGGTATCACGCGGCCGATGCGAACAAATGTCCGAGACTCGGTCTCTGAAGCCTTGATCACCGCGTGATCCTCTGCAGACGGATGAACTCCTGCGGATCATCCTCGGCCTCGACCAGTAAAACTCAGCGGGCTACAACTAAGGAAATCCGTAGCCTCAGCCTATGCGCCTCGGGTGCACTACAGTCTTCTTTGGGCTGAACTGCTGCGTCCGGCCTATCCTCATCTCGCCACAACCACGGCGATAATCGGGCCATCTCCTTGTGACCCCCGTCCCGCTCGGTGTGGGGTGGAGGCTCAGTCTTGTAGTCTCATCGACCACGGCTGCGGCTCTAAACTCCTCTTTGGTCTTTGGCGGCGTCGCGAAACTCGCCGTCGGAAGCTTGTCTCAGTCTTGGCCAAGACTGCGCCTCGTACTCCTCTGAATCCCACTAGCGGCTCCGGGCTGCCTTGCCTCTCAGGCCACTGGTTGCCTTCGCAGGCATAGCGGTAAAAAGCGAAACACGTCGGAGGGTCAACTTACAACCACGGCTCTAAGGCACGATCTCGGAATGAGAAGAATGGAAACCAATCCTAAATGTCCTATAGCCTCACGATTATAGATGTGGTGCCGACACCGATAATCAAGACTCTACTAGACGGTGCAGAGACACTTTCCGAGGATTAATCGCTCGATACCACTTTGTCACGCCCGTTCCGGGCGTGGTAGTGCCTTACCGGGCACCCTAGTGATACAACATCGAGAAAACCGGCGGAAAATAAAACACGAGTCATGAAACAAGAGATATAATAAATAAGCAGCCAACCAAAGCGATTGCCTTGGTATATACATAAAAACCGACGGTTATCTTTTTACAAACCACGCCACGATTGCTCTGGACTTCTAAGATTTACAACAACTATGACGGGGCCAGGGCCACGTACCACGAATGTACATGAACCTACAACTCGGAAAGCATACCAATGATAAGCCTCCGAAGGCAGAGCTTTCAACCTTTGAAATGAGATCTAAGGCGGGGATCCACGGCCGATGTACCTCTACTGCGGCATGAGCGCAGCCCGAAGGAGGTCGATCTAGGTACCAGTATGTGAAGCGTCAAATCAGTAAATGAAATCATAATAGCTTAAAAGCGGGAGACGTGTATGATAACCAAAATACGATGCAACATAAAGCGATCAAGTCGGGGACTCACGCGCCAAAGTCACCACTCGAAATATAACTATGGGTCTCACGCCCAGCATCTATCATGTTCGTCATGGCGCGTGCCCGAATCTTGCATCGGTGTAGGCATGTCCGTGATGCAACAATAATAACAAGGCCGCGTGGCCCGCGTACCGAATCTTGCGTCGGTGTAGACATGCCCGTGTAACCTCAATAACAATATCTTTGGGTGGTCAACCTGCGCGTGCCCACATGCCCGGAATCTTTGCGTCGGTGTAGACCGTCCGTGTTGCGGTAATAACCATATATCGGGTAATCAACGGCGCGTGGCCGCGTGCCGAATCTGCGTCGGTGTAGACATGTCCGTGTGACATCAACAACAAAAGCGATGTCAAAATGGAAACATACGGTGGAATTCTCCATCACTGCCCGGCCGTCGAGTAAGTTCTCGACAAGTCAACCGCCTCTATCGAGAGCGGTAACCGCAATACCACACTTGCACAACAAAGGCTATCATCACAAGCATAGGCAAGTTTCACAACAACAAGCAAAGGCAAGTTTCACAACAACCAGCAAAGGCAAGTTTCACAATAACAAGTAAAGGCAAGTTTCACAACAACTCAAAGTACTTTCATTTTATGCCAAAGTCCGGGTTTTAACCCTAAAGTACTACGTCGTTAAATTCTTTTAAAGAGATCCATTACTTTTAAAAAAGTCACTAGATACCCGTAGTATTAGAATGACCAACCCACATTCCCTTTTCAAAATCAAGTAATAACATTCTTTTCCTAAGTTCCAGTTTGCCTAGTTTCAATTACTCAAGCTTCTCATTTTCAAATGGTTTCATAGTTCCAACTTAATCACTTGATTCCTTTTTAGAACAATTGGGTAATATATGTCTCGCGTGAGTAGGTTATTCTTGTTTACAACATTCTTATTCTGACCATGATCTAGAAAATGTAATATCATTTTGTCTCTTCTTAGTTTCTATGCAGATGAAGTTTTCTACTTTGTTTTTAATACGATACATCATTATTCATACATTTTCCTTTATTAACGCTGCGGTGGTGCTGTCGATACACATTACGATTTCCGAAATCAGTAAAACATTATCCTTTAAATAAAACCAAGTACTCATTACTAACGAATGAGGTTTCACACAAACATCCACATTAAAACAAATAAGTTAAGTCTCTTATCTTATAAGATCAAGTCTCTTAACTTCTCACATCAGTAAACCATTTTCTTTACCTCTCTTAAGACATTATACCTAACTCCCCATAAAGCTAGTATAACTCTTTTTTAAAACCTTTAAAACCGATGTTATTCTCCTTCCAAAACGATTTATAAATCTTTTGAAATACCTCAAGTTCTTTATTATAACTAGCCGATTATAATTCCATCAATTACCTTTTAAAACCACGAAGTATTTTCTTACCTACATAAAGTCGTTATAACTTGACTTCCCATAAAGCCGTTATAACACTTTATGTTTTAAGAACAATCAAACACGATTAACACGTATGCGTCTACCGCACTACATAGTTCACACATATCATGCTAGAAGAGATAGGAAGAGGTTCACATACCTCGCGACGATTGTCGACTAATAGCAAAACGCTCAAGTACCTCAAACCGTGGCTACTCCTTGCCAAGTGGATCACTCCACACGTAGTACTTGACCTATAAGGCCACAAGGCGCTTATTAACATCTAGATCTCAACGTTCTATAATCTACGTAAAATTGGCGACCTCCCACATGCAGCGTAAATCTCTCGCTTTATCGAATTGGCTACCAGCCAACCGAGGGTTAACACGCCTAACCGGACGCGTACAATTCTACTACGGTAATGCTATACAAGTCTCATGTCTGACCATATGTAATTACTGATTCGATTCGATTCTTTATTCTTCAGGCTTAAGTCAAAAGACATTGCCACAATACTAAGTTCAGTTCTATATATAGTATACAACAACTATATATTCAACACTTATGTAATTTCCAATTACAATAGGGGGACAAGATATTTACCTCGATAAGCCCAAAATTATCCGAGTTTAATGTCGCTCCTGAGCAAGGTTTAGCTCTACTCAGAGTGCTCGATCCGCTCAAACAACCCTTAGAAGTTCTACGCAACTTCTACTCCATATTTCAACAACGGGTGAAGATTTCCTTAGGGTTTCGTTTAGTGGCTTAAAGGAAAGTATAATGGTATTTTCCGGGCTTTTCGTATAAGTATAACCTTGGAAAGTACAACAAGGTATTTGGGCTAAAGTATTTTGGACATTATAACAATACTAGGAGAGTATTTCTATACCACAAAGGGGGGTATTATACGAAAACAACTAGGCTAGGGGTACCCACGGCTAGCACCACTAGGAGGGGATACTTTCGGCCGGGCCTTCTCGAAGGGGAGGGTGTGGCGGACGACTACTACAAGGAGAGGGAGGAGATTTCAAGACTTAGGCACATTTTTGGATGAAGAACTCTTGAGCTTAGGGGTATTTATAGGTCAAGCCATGGCCAACCAATGGCCAAGATGAAGACAAGTGTGGTGCAAGTGTAGGGTTAGATTTCCACCATGTGTACCTTATCCATCTACCACACAACTTGCACAAAAATATCCTACCAACTAAAGCCCTCTTTTCGTCACCATTGCCACCCATTTGTTCCAATGTGAGGTGACACATGTCACCCTCCCGTTGGTCCACAATGTTTCGTCTCTCGGAAAAATCCATAAAATTATAAATGACATAGCGAATTTTCCCAACAAAAGCGTGGAAACGTTTAGTCAAAAACGACTCTAATCGGGTGTTGTGTACAAATTTCGAAACTTGCCTAACTTAAGGCTCAAATTTTCTACGTACGTCCTCACGTACATACTCTGAAAATACGGGGTATAACAATATGTGTGTAACTATGTAGTACGATAGACGTACATGTGTTAAATATATTTGATTGGTCTAAAACATAAAGTGTTATAACGGCTTTATGGGAAGTTGGTTATAACAGCTTTATGTAGGTAAGAAAATACTTGTGGTTTTAAAAGGTAATTGATTTGAACTATAAGCATGGTTATGTGATAATAAAGAACTTGAAGTATTTCAAAAGATTTTTGAATCATTTTAAAAGAAGAAGTAATACTTGGTTTTTGAAAAACTTAAGAGTTATACTAGCTTTATGGGAAGTTAGGTATAACGGCTTAAGAATGTTTACGTTTGAAATCAGAATGTGTATCGACAAACCACCGCAAATGCGTTAATAAAAGGAAATGTTTTGTGATTAAGTATTATTAAAACCGAGAAACTTCCATCTGCATGAAGCTAAGATGAGACAAAATGATATTTCCTAGATCATTCTTTGTAATAAGATTGTTATAAACAAGAATATCCTACTACATATAAGGCTTATGTTTCTCGGATGGTTTAAAAGAGAATTATACTCTTAAATAAATAAGACGATGAACTACGAAACCTTTCTAAAATAAGAAACGTGAACATTTGAAATTAGGCAAACTTGGACGTTTGGAAAATAATGTTGTTACTTGATTTTACAAAGGTAAGTGTTTTGATTTACTTCAAAAAGATAATCACTCTATTTTCATATACTACGTATTGTGTGTGACTTCTGTGAAAGTAACGTATCTTTTAAAGAGTTAACGTATGAAGTACTTTTGGGATAAAAACCCGAACTTGTTGACATATAGTAGAAAGTACCCTGTGTGTATAACTTGATTGTGTGGGTTTGTGATAGTCTTGTAATACTTTCTTGTTGATTGATAAGTAAACATGCTAGGATGCTACGTGTGTTAGTATCTTGTGATGTTAGTGTAAAGGGGCTTTCCCCTCGACTGCGCTTAAAGTTGTTTGACTATCAGCCGTTATGTTGATATTGTACCACTCACCTTGACTTGTCTCCGGAGGTTAAGCTGCCCTCCGATGCGGGGTAGACTCAGGCGGTCTGGGACCATGATTCGAGAATACCTCATGCGGGTCAGGGATCCATGCGAACTACGGAGTTCCGGGTTAGTTTGCGGCACTTGTGGTCATGCGGTCTTTGTGGCCACGCGGTGCGAGTCGGGCGATCTTGGGAGTAGCTATGTTATACCCCGTATTTCCAGTATGTATGCGTAAGGAATACGTACAAAAGTTTAGCCTAAAGTTTAGGCTTGGCGATTTTGGGCAACTCGCATAAAGCGAATAGTTTTTCCGAACGCGTTTCCACGGCTTTCGTAGGAAAATTCGGCTATGTCATTTAGTATTTTTGCGGATTTTTCCGAGAGGCGAAACATTTTGGACCAGCGGGAGGCGACACTTGCACCGGCCCAATTGGTGGACTTGAATCGCCCATGGGACGAATTGGAGTAAGTTTGTACGTTTTGTGCCTTGCACAAAGTCAAGGAGTTGGTAGGATATTTGTGTTTAGTTAATCCTCACCCTACACTTGCCTTGCACTTGTCTTAATCTTGGCCATTGGTTGGCCACCTCTTGACCTATAAATACCCCCTTAGAGATAAAGAGTTCTTCATCCACAAATTACTTTCAAGTCTTGAAAACCCCTCTCCTCTCCCTTGTAGCCTCTTTCGTCCAACACTCCCCCCTCCCCTTGTGAAGTTTGGCCGAGGGCCTACCCCCCCTAGCCTAGCCGAAACCTACCCCCCCTCCCTTGGTAGAAAAGTTGCCTTCTTGTATTGTTATAATGCCCAAAATACCCTAGCCCAAATCCCGTAGTACTTAGTAGAAGGTGTGAAGAACTTCTAAGGTTTCTGGAGCATACAACTTAGAGCAAAACCTTGCTCAGTGCGACTTTATCTAGGATATTATTGGGCTTACCGAGGTAACTAATCCTAACCCTCTTTGGATTAGAGAATACTTCTTGTTGTAGTATAAGAATAAGTATAAATACTTAGAAGAATATTGAGAATAGAATTGAATTGTTATCACGAAGAAGGGTTTAAAGAAGAATAATTGAACTATGCTTATATAGGACTTGTTTTCTGAGAGACTTATATAGCTCACGGGTAGGGAGGTGCTGCCCACTTTCCGTAGAATTGTGAACCTCTGTTTAGAATGACCTTGAGTAGTCTTTGATAGATATCTGTGACTATTATAGGTGACTCTCTGCGCGACATATTGACTTGGCGGTGGTTTTATTTGAGAAGGTATGTGATTCTTCCTAAAGCATGATATTTTATAATATATATGTAGTGCAGTGACGTACATGTGTTAATGAATAACACTTACGGCAATGCCTGTGGCTTAAACTCGAATAACACTTACGGAATGCCTGGCTTAAGCTGAATAACACTTACAGCGATGCCTGGCTTAAGCTTTGAATAATAAGAAGAAAGCTTTTCAAAAGAATACTGAATCATTTTTAACAGAAGAGAACTAACTGGTTTTTGAAACAGAAGCTTAAGAGTTATACTAGCTTTATGGGAAGTTAGGTATAACCACTTAAGATTAATAAAAGGATTTACCTATGTGTTTTATATGCACTTATATTGATTGGTGAAAAGAATAATAAAATGGTTTGATAAGTGGACATGATATGATGCTATGTGTGTTAGTGTCTTGTAACGTTTGTGTAAAAGAGTATTCTTGTTGTGCTTATGTTGTTTAACGATAAGTCGTTAGGTTAGTGTAACCTCACTCACCTCTTGACATATTACGGGGTTAAGCCGCCTCCGTCTGGGGTAGACTCGGTGATGCAGGACCATGATTCGAGAATACCTCATGCGGGTCCAAGGGACCTATGCGAGCTACGGAGTTCCGTGTTAGTGTGCGGGGTTATACCTCACGCGGTCTATGTGGCCGTGCGGACTACGAGTCGGGGCGATGCCGAGGAGTAGCTACCCTCGATGCGGTTATATACCCTATGCGGGCCTATGTGATTGGCCTATGCGGACTACGGAGTCCGTGATTAGGCTTTCATGGTGATACTACGCAATTGGCCTGCTTGATCATTCGCACCTAGAAAAGACATTACGATTTACCTATTCACGCTCTTGTTTGTGATGTGGCACTATGTGCGGTTTCCTTGGTTGTTTCATACATATTTGTAAACCGTTTTAAAATGATATGTTTTCATTTAAGTACCTTCTGCTTTCACATACTTAGTACTGTTGTGCGACCTCGCCGGGGCGTTCATGCCGTGAGGCGGCAAGGTGTGCTAGATCCGCATCCTTAGGATCTTTTGCTTTGGTGTCGTGAGCTCCATCTTCTCCTGAGGCTCTACTATCGGGTATGATCTCCCCGTTGTAGATAGTTTTGTATCTTGTAGTGGTATGGCGGGCCCCGTCCCGCCATAGTTGTTTATTTCCTTAAGTGCAGGCATCTTATGCAGTTGGGATGTATCGCAAAAACTTTGTATATATATATCTTGGAAGGCACCATTTTCTCGTAAAGCGTGTCATTTACAATTGCGTCAGGTCATGTTTTTATATTCCGCGGATTTTCGCTGATGTATGACTACTGGGGTGCCCGGGTAAGGCACGATCCACGAGCCGAACGGGTCGTGACAAAAGTGGTATCATAAGTAGTTAATCCTCGGAAAGTGTCTGACCGTATCTAGTAGAGTCTTGATTATCGTGTGTTGTGCACCACACCAATAATCGAGGCTATAGGATATTTAGGATTGGTTTCCATTCTTCTCACTCACGAGATCGTGCTTTAGAGCCGTGTTAAAGTTGGACCACTCTAACGTATTCCTTGTTACATGCTGATTATGCCTCACGTAAGGCAACCCGCCCGAAGAGCAAGCGCAGCGAGAGTCGCTAGTGGGACACCTAGAGTCACGAGGGCTCGAGCCGGTCTATCCGTAGACGGCGAGTTCTATGACGCCGCCACCCGAGAGACCACGGTACCACACCTCCCGTCCCACGGCTGGGGCGGAGGTTAGGGTACAAGGAGATAGCCCGGCTATTGGCTAGAGTTGTGGCGGTCGAGGATAGGCTGGATCTGCGATTCGGTTCAGCTCGGCTCGGCCGCGCCGTGGTGCACCCGAGCGTATAGTTTGAGGCTACGAGATTTCTTGAGTTGTAGCCCGCAGTTTTACTGGTCGGCGGGAGGATGATCGCGAGAGTTCATCCGTCGGCCACTGAAGGATCATGCGAGTGATCAAGGCCTCGAGACAGAGTTGGTGACGCCGGTTCGCATCGGTGCGTGATCTGCGATCGATTGGTTTGATTCATGGGAGTTATCGGGAAACCTGCGTCCCACTTGGGATGAGTTCTCGAGCCTTTCCTCACTCACTTGCCTCGCGGATGAGAGGCGCGGTGATAGATTTTTCTGGCGAGGCGAGAGGGCGCCTTGTCGAGTACAATGTCGAGTTTGATTCATTGGCTCGATATGTCCCGTTAGTAGCGATTATGGAGGATAGTGGTGCACCGCCACGTCCGGGCTAGATGACTATATGGCCGAGTCGTGTGCGGGTGTTTCTCTTCACCGTATGGACATTACCCGCATGCAGCTCATGCTCTTGGATGTGAGCGTAGAGACCGCGGGTTGTGACGACAGCGAAGAAGACCAGGGCAGCGGTCTTTTGGTGGCTATCGTGATGGCGGCCTCAGAGTCTAGATTTGCACCACGGCCGGCTCGAGCACTCGCACCATCCTCAGACCGGAGATATTCGAGGCGCACTGGCCCGAGACTTGAACATTGAGCGAAGGTTACGGCGATCGACCACCCGCCAGTGTGGCCGTCGGTAGATCCCGGGAGTTGTGGTGCTACGGAGTTTGTTTGATTGTAGGCGGCGAGTCACTATGCGAACTGTCGAGCCAAAGCGATCTTGATGGTAAGTCACTCTGAGTTCTTTCGCGGTCTTCTTCATCCCAGCGATTACTCGCCACGAGGGCAAGGTACTCACGACCAGCAGCGGCGAGGTCGTGGCGCGGGTCCCAGCTTAGCGGTCCTCGAACCGCATTTATGCTGTCCGGCCAGCGGGATCGTGAGGCCTCACGATGTCGCAATCCGGTACCTTATCGATTCTGGGTTTGATGTGTATGCTTTGATAGATCCGGTTCTACTCATCTATATATCTCCCTTGTTGCTAGTAGGATAGGGATAGAGCCGAGTCCATAGACCCTTTCGAGGTAGCTACGCCGATGGTGATTCGGTGGTAGCTCGGCGGATATATAGAGCTTGTCCTGTGACCATTTACAGTCGTCAGACCCTAGCCGACTTGATAGAGTTGGAGATGATTGACTTCGACGTGATCATGGGGATGGATTGGCTAGCTTCTTGCTACGCCAATGTAGAAGCTGAGAGAGAGTAATGCAGTTCCAGTTTCTGAGGCCGGTTGTTGAGTGGGAGAACGCGGTATCGCCGAGGTAAGTTTATTTCCTACCTCAAGGCTAGGAAGATGGTGCGAAGGGTATATCTACCATCGTTCGGGTGTTTGATCACGAAGGCTGCGGTACCAGAATTACCGTCAGTTCCAGTGGTCAGAGCGGTCCCAGACGTGTGTCCAGACGACCTCTCGGGTATCCCTCCTGAGAGGGAGATTGAGTTTTGTATAGATGTGTTGCCAGACACTCGGCTATTTCCATTCCGCCATACTGAGAATGGCACTGCCGAGTTGAGAGAGTGAAGGACCGGTGAGAGATTTCTTTGGAGAAGGGTTTTATCGGACCTAGTATTTCTCCCCAGAAGTAGCGGTATTGTTCGTAAAAAGAAGGGCGGGGCAGCTGCGCATGTGTGTTGACTTCTGAGCGGTGAACAAGGTGACCATTAAACAGATACCCCTTCCCGAGATTGATGATTTGTTCGACAAGTGTCGTGCGCGAGATGTTTCTCCAAGATTGATCTGGTCGGGCTATCATCAAAGTGCGAGTCGAGAGAGGTGGATGTCCCTAGAATTTGCATTCGGACGATACGGGCATTATGAGTTCGGTCATGTCTTTTGGGTTGACAATGCTCGCGGTATTCATGGATTTGATGAACCGAGTGTTCAAACCATTTTTGGACACGCTTGTGATAGTGTTCATTGATGATATCTTGGTTTATTCTCGCTCGGGCGGGGAGCATGCGGAGCATTTGAGGCTGTCTTGTGATTCTCGAGACCAGCGATTATGCGCCAAGTTTTCCAAATGTGAGTTTTGGTTGACTTGATGGCGTTTCTTGGGCATATTGTCGGTGATGGCGAGTGGATCTGGCGAATCGAGAGCGATCGGGACTTGGCTTGAACTCTTACTCCGGCAGAGGTTCGCGATTTTACGGGCCTTGCGAGGATATTATCCGGTTCGTGGAGAAGTTTGCTTCTATCTGCACCATTGACTAGGTGACTCGAAGCGCCCAAGTTTGATGGTGATGCTTGTGGCGGGGTTTCGATTCTTGAAAAGAGGCGGCGACCGCCCGTTCTTACTCTTCGGAGGTCAGGATGGTTATGTCGTGTATTGTGATACGTCAGGAATCGGGTTGGGATGTGTGTTGATGCAGCATGGCAGGGTTATAGCATATGCATCCCGACAGCTGAAGAAACACGAGAGGAATTACCCCACCCATGATTTGGAGTTGGCGGCTGTGATTCACGCCATGAAGATCTGGAGGCACTATTTGTATGGGGTTCAGGTGGATATTTTTACAGACCACAAGAGCCTCCAGTATATCTTGACGGAGGAGCTGAACTTACGACAGAGACGGTGGTTAGAGTTGCTTAAGGATTACGATGTTGATATCCTGTACCACCCGGGGAAGTGTTATACCCCATATTTCCAGAGTATATACGTGAGGGCGTACGTATACAATTTGAGCCTTAAAGTAGGCATAGGTTCGAATTTGTTCATAGTTACCAAAAGGAGTCGTTTTTGAAAGCGTTTCCACTTTCGAAGGAAAATTCCTATGTCATTTATAATTTTTGCGGATTTTTAGAGGCGAAACATTTTGGACCAACGGGAGGGTGACATGTGTCACCTCACATTGGCCGTGAAGTGGGCGGCAAAGGCAAGCAAAGGCACGTTTTTGTGCATTGGGTTAGGTAGGATATTTGTGCAAGTTGGTGTGGTAGATGGATAAGGTCCAAAGGGTTGAAATCTAGCCCTACAATTGCACAACACTTGTATTCATCTTGCCATTGGTTGGCTTTCACTTGACCTATAAATACCCCTCTAGTTGAAGACATTCTTCATCCAAAAATTGAGCAATCTTTCTAAGTCTCAAACCCTCCCTCTCCCTCTTGTGATCTCATCCACCACACACCTCCCCCTCTTGAAGGCCCCTTGGCCGAAACCTACCCCCTCCCCCTTTGTTGAGGCTTGGCCGTGGGGCACACACCCCCCCCCTAGCCTAGTTGTCTTCGTATAATACCCCCCTTTGTGGTATAGAAATACTCTCCAAGTATTGTTATAATGCCCAAATACCTTGGCTTAAATACCTTGTAGTATTCCCAAGGTTACACTTATACAAGCCCAGAAAATACCATTATACATCCCTCAGTCTCAAAAACGAAACCCTAAGTAAATCTTCACCCGTAGTTGAAGTTATAAGTAGAAGTTGGTTAGAACTTCTAAGGGTTGCTTGGAGCGGGTTAGAGCGCACGGAGTAGGAGTTAAACCTTGCTCAGGATCGACATACAAACTCGGATAATTTTGGGCTTATCGAGGTAGACACTCTTGACCTTCTATTGTAATTGGAAATTACATGTTGTAGGATTATATAGTTGATGTATACTATATATAGTACAAAACATTATAATTGTGCGGCAATGTCTTTTGACTTAAGCCTGAATAATACTTACGGCAATGTCTTGCGACTTAAGCCTGAATTTTAAGAAGTGGTATCGTAATTACATAGGGTGTATTCAGATGAAGCAGTGTAGTATTCTTTGTGAGTAGAATTGTGCGTCTGGTTAGGCGTGTTAACCCCGGTTGGCTTGGTAGCGGCCTCGATAGAGGAGGAGATTTCTGTTTGCGGGGAGAGTCTTCGAATTTTACGTAGAATATTCTACATTGAGATCTAAAGATATTAATAGGCGCTTTGTGGCCTCTATAGGTTGTAGTACTACGTGTGGAGTGATACGCTTGGCGAGAGTGTAGCGCGGTTTGAGGTACTTGGGCGTTTTGCTATTAGTCGATACTCGTCGCGAGGTATGTGAACCTCTTCCTATCTTTCTAGCATGATATGTGTATAACTATGTAATGCGGTAGACGTCATACGTGTTAAATGTATTTGATTGGTTTAAAACATAAAGGGTTATAACGGCTTTATGGGAAGTGGGTTATAACAGCTTTATGTAGATAAGAAAAAGCCTTGTGATTTTTAAAAGATAACTGATTTGACTTATAACCGAGGATGTAAAAGAACTGGAGTATTCTAAAAGATTAAGAAACCTTTTGAAAGAAGTGTGTACTTGGGTTGAAAACATAAGAGTTATACCAGCTTCATGAGAAGTTAGGTGTAACGCCTTAAGAGAGATAAAAAGAATGGTTTAATGGTTTAGAAGTTAAGAGACTTATTCTTAAAGGATAAGAGACTTGACGTAATATGGATGTTTGTGTGAAACCTCATTCGTGAGTAATGAGTACTTGGTTGTTGGAAGGAATAATGTTTCCGATTTGAAATCGAATGTGTATTGACAAACCACTGCAGCGTTAATAAAGGAAAATGTATTGTATAATTAAGTATTATTAAAACCAGTAGAAACCTCCATCTGCATAGAAGCTAAGATGAGACAAAATGATATTACATTTTCTAGATCATGGCTGCTTAATAATATTGATTATGAACAAGAATAACCTACTCGCCTATGGCATATGTTACTCAATTGTTTTAAAAGAGATTAAGACATTGAACTATGAAACTTTCCTAAAAAGAGACTTGTGTAATTGAAATTAGGCAAACTGGAACTTTAGGGAAAAGAAAGGCATTGTGTTGTCTTAAAATGGTTTAAAACATAAAGTGTTATAACAGCTTTATGGGAAGTTGGTTATAACGACCTTATGAAAACAAAAGAAGGGTTTTTATCATTGGTTTTAATGTGGTAACTTGACTTTAAAAAGAAAAGTGTTTTGGTCTAAAAATAAGGCATAGTGTTGCCTTAATTTGGTTTACTTAAAAGATGTAAGTCACTCTATTTTATACTACGGGTATCGGGTGACTTTTATAAAAAGAATGAATCTCTTAAAAGGAATTTAACGTGCGTAGTACTTTAGGGTTAAAACCCGGACCTTGGCATAAAATGAAAGTACTTTGAGTTGTTGTGAAACCTGCCTATGCTTGTTGTTGTGAAACTTGCCTATGCTTGTTGTTGTGAAACTTGCCTATGCTTGTCGTGATAGCCTTTGTTGTGCAAGAATTGTGTTTCTATACTACCGCGCCTCTCGATGGAGGGTCGGTTGACTTGTTGAGAACTTACTTGGACGTGCCGGCAGTGACGAAGAAATTCCACGGGTACGTTCCTGTTGATTGTGTTACTTTTGCTAATCACTTTGGACATACTGACACGATGCGTAGCGCACGGGTATGCTTCCATTTTGATACTGCTTTATTGTTTCCCTTTGGGCATACTGACACGATGCGTAGCGCACGGGTATGTTTCCATTTGGAATGTTGCTTTATTGTTTCCCTTTGGGCATACTGACACGATGCGTAGCGCACGGGTATCGTAGCGCACGGGTATATTTCCATTTGGAATGCTGCTTTATTGTTTCCCTGTGGGCATACTGACACGATGCGTAGCGCACGGGTATGTTTCCATTTGGAATGCTGTCCTATTGTTTCCTTTTGGACATCTTGACACGATCGTGCGCGCGGGTATGCTCCCATTTGGATTCTTTGTCTTGTTGATATCATATCATAAATGCCGGTGAGAAGGAATTCCACGGGAGTGATGATTTGGAGCGTGAGTCCTCGACTTTATATATTTGTTTATATGTTGTATCTGTAGTTTGGTTATCATACATGTCTCTGCTTTATATAGATCGCTATGATTTCATTTCTGATGTTTTATAGTTTCACATACTTGGTAGTCATTGTCTTGACCTCGCCCGGGGGCTGCGTTCATCTGCAGTAGAAGTACATTGGTGTCGATCCGCTTAGGATCACCTTTCGTATTGGAAGCTCCGTTCCTTGGAGGCTTATCTTTTGGTATGTGTTCCACTGAGTTGTAGGTTCTTGTACATTCGGGGTATGGCGGGCCCTATCCGTCATAGTTGTTGTAAATCTTAAGTGCAGCATCTTGTTGTGGGCGGGGTTGTAAAAGTTAAAGCTGTTCAAGGTTTGTATATATTTATCTTTGAAAAAGCTGTTTTAGTTGCTTTGTTTATTTATTATATCTCTCATTTCATGTTCGTGTGTTATTTCACTGATTTTCTCGATGTTGTATCACTAGGGTGCGAGGTAAGGCACGATCACGGGCCGGATCGGGTCGTGACAAAAGTGGTATCGAGCGATTAGTCCTCGGAAAGTGTCTGAGCAGTGTCTAGTAAGTCTTGATTATCGGTGTGTTGTGCACCACATCTATGTCGTGAGGCTATAGGACATTTAGGATTGGTTTCATTCTTCTCATTACGAGATCGTGCCTTAGAGCTATGTGATAAGGTGGACCCTCCGACATACCGTTTTACGATTATGCCTCCGCGTAAGGCACCGGGCCTGAAGGGCAAAGCGGCGAAGGAAGATACGAGTAAGCGTGGCGATCTCTGAGACCACGATACTGAGCCTCGACCCTACAGTGAGGCGAGATGAGATGGGTTACAAGGAGATGGCCCGATTAATGGCGAGGTTGTGGCGAACTTGAGATAAGTGGGCCGGCGTTCCGATCCGAGCACCGTAGTTCACCCCGGCGAGCAGTTTGAGATTACGGGATTTTACGAGTGTAACGCGAGTTTTATGGGTGAGGCTCGAGGATGATCTGCAGGAGTTCATCCGGCGATTGCAGCGGATCGTGAGTGATCAAGGCATCGGAGACCGAGTCGGTGGTCTAGGTTCGCGTCGGTGCGTGATACCGCGATCGGCAGTTTGATTCGTGGGAGCTGTCGGGAGAGTATGCACTTCCGGCTTTATGGGGCGAGTTCTCGAGGCCTTTCTTGCACATCTCTTGCCTCCACAGATGAGGAGGGCTCGGGCAGATTTTTGGGTTCGGCGAGCAGGCGTGCGGTTGGAGTCTGATGTGGAGTTCGACTCATTGGCGTGCGTCCCGCGTTAGTAGCTAGTATGGAGGATCGAGTGCACCGATATGTTCTGTGGCTCGATGATTACCTAGCGAGAGTTGTTCGGGTGTAGCTCTTGTGGCATGGACATTGCCGCGTGCGGCTTATGCACTGGAGGTGAGGCGGAGAAATCGGCGAAATAACCAGTCGTGAAGAGGGCGAGCAGCGGGGTCCTTTGGTGACTTTCGAGGCGGACCGCCTCGGCCAGACTAGTTATGCGCCTCGCCCGATCTGAGTGGTCCTCACAATCTTGAGCATCGAGTATTCGGGAGCGGTCAAGGCTCGAGGTTCAGATTTTGAGAGAAGCGAGGTGTTAGCGGTGAAGCCACCCCACCTCGTTGTGACCATGGTAGACTCCACGGTGGGGAGTGTCGTGCTAGTCGGGAGTTTGTTTTACATGCGGCCAGCGAGGCCATTTTGGGAGAAATTGTCCGACCGGGGGTAGCCAGTGAGATAGCACGCACTACGGATCGATTGCGGGTTCTTCACCTCCCATAGTCGAGCAGATGTTCATACACCACGGGCCACGGTAGAGGTCGCGGTGGAAGTTCCCGATTTTAAGCGGTCCTCAGAATCGCCTATGTTTGGTATATCCTTAACCCTCAGAGTTTTGTATGTATTAATGATGTGATGATGTGTTTAGTGTTATGTTCGGATAACGTTGTGCTAAAACGTGATGTAGAACCTGGTTGTGAGAAGGGTAAGCTTGAGGGTGAGAAAATGATGAACCTTAGAATATTACAGTTGAGACCTTAGATGTAAGGCCGTCTTGAGTACCAGATTTTTTCAAGTGATCCTTGTCGGAGTGCATTTTTATGCCTAGAACGTTTTGTGTGATAAAATCCCTGGGTAGTGTGTAATGGAAGTGGTAGCTTTCATGACTGTATAAATAAGATTGTTCGGATCGGGAACAAGAGCTTGATGCGTAAGTGGGTCGGGTTGGGGCCGTGTTGAGGGCCAACCGCGGCCATTTCAAAGTGGGGTCAGCTGGGTGGTCGCGGTGGTAGGGTCACGAGGGTGCTAGGCCCATGATTAGATAACCATCGTAAGAGTTCGTGGATATGTTCGACGAGGCGGATCGTGAAGGCGGGAATGGCCTTAAGGAGATTGAAGCTAGTAAGATGACCAAGTTTGGAGGTGGTGACTCAAAGTTTTGGGAAAGCAATGATGAAGTGTGAATGCGTATGCTAGAGGAGTTCAAGTGTCAGAAGGGCACGACGAGTAAGGAAGGAAGAGAACGTGTGATATTTCGTGGCGGTGTGGCGTTGGCAACTTGTTAGAAGAACTTAGTTATCTGTTTAGAAGGAACATTCGGGACGAATGTTTCTAAGAGGGAGAATGTTATACCCGTATTTCAGTATATACGTGAGGCGTCGTATACAATTTGAGCCTTAAAGTAGGCATAGGTTGAATTTGTTCATAGCTACCAAAAGAGTCGTTTTTCGGCGAAAGCGTTTCCTGACTTTGAAGGAAAATTCGCTATGTCATTTATAATTTTGCGGATTTTTAGAGGCGAAACATTTTGGACCAGCGGGAGGGTGACATGTCACCTCACATTGGCGTGAAGTGGACGGCAAAGGCAAGCAAAGACACGCGTTTTTGTGCCTTGGGTTAGGTAGGATATTTGTGCAAGTTGGTGTGGTAGATGGATAAGGTCCACATGGTTGAAATCTAGCCCTACACTTGCACCACACTTGTCTTCATCTTGGCCATTGGTTGGCCTTCACTTGACCTATAAATACCCCTCTAGTTGAAGACATTCTTCATCAAAAATTGAGCAATCTTTCTAAGTCTCAAACCCTCCCTCTCCCTCTTGTGATCTCGTCCACACCCTCCCACTCTTGAAGGCCCCGGCGAAACCTACCCTCCCTTTGTTGAGGCTTGGCGTGGGGCACACCCCCTAGCCTAGTTGTCTTCGTATAATACCCCTTTGTGGTATAGAAATACTCTCCAGTATTGTTATAATGCCCAAATACCTTGGCTCAAATACCTTGTAGTATTCCCAGGTTACACTTACAAGCCAAAAATACCATTATACTTCCTCGGTCTCAAAACGAAACCACTAAGTAAATCTTCACGTAGTTGAAGTTATAAGTAGAAGTTGGTTAGAACTTCTAAGGGTTGCTGGAGCGGGTTAGGCGCCGCGGAGTAGGAGCTAAACCTTGCTCAGATCGACATACAAACTCGGATAATTTTGGGCTTATCGAGGTAGACACTCTTGACCTTCTATTGTAATTGGAAATTACATGTTGTAGGATTATATAGTTGATGTATACTATATATAGTACAGAACATTATAATTGTGCGGCAATGTCTTTTGACTTAAGCCTGAATAATACTTACGGCAATGTCTTGCGACTTAAGCCTGAATTTTAAGAAGTGGTGACTGTAATTACATAGGGTGTATTCTGATGAGGCTTGTAGTATTCTTTGTGAGTAGAATTGTGCAGCGTCAGTTAGGCGTGTTAACCCCACGGTTGGCTTGGTAGCCGGCCTCGATAGAGGAGGAGATTTCTGTTGTTGCGGGGGAAGTCTTTGGAATTTTACGTAGAATATTCTGCATTGAGATCTAAAGATATTAATAGGCGCTTTGTGGCCTCTATAGGTTGTAGTACTACGTGTGGGTGATCTGCTTGGCGAGAGTGTAGCGGACGGTTTGAGGTACTTGGGCGTTTTGCTATTAGTCGATACTCGTCGCGAGGTATGTGAACCTCTTCCTATCTTTCTAGCATGATATGTGTATAACTATGTAAATGCGGTGAGCGTCATGTGTTAAATGTATTTGATTGGTTTAAAACATAAAGGGTTATAACGGCTTTATGGGAAGTGGGTTATAACGACTTTATGTAGATAAGAAAAAGCCTTGTGATTTTTAAAAGATAAGCGATTTGACTTATAACCGATCGGATGTAAAAGAACCTTGGAGTATTCTAAAAGATTAAGAAACCTTTTGAAAGAAGTGTGTACTTGGGTTGAAAACATAAGAGTTATACCGAACCATGAGAAGTTAGGTGTAACGCTTAGAGAGATAAAAAGAATGGTTTAATGGTTTAGAAGTTAAGAGACTTATTCTTAAAGGATAAGAGACTTGACGTAATATGGATGTTTGTGTGAAACCTCATTCGTGAGTAATGAGTACTTGGTTGTTGGAAGGAATAATGTTTTACTGATTTCGGAAATCAGAATGTGTATTGACAAACCACTGCAGCGTTAATAAAGGAAAATGTATTGTATAATTAAGTATTATTAAAACCAGTAGAAACCTCCATCTGCATAGAAGCTAAGATGAGACAAAATGATATTACATTTTCTAGATCATGGCTGCTTAATAATATTGATTATGAACAAGAATAACCTACTACTTTATGGCATATGTTACTCAATTGTTTTAAAAGAGATTAAGACATTGAACTATGAAACTTTCCTAAAAAGAGACTTGTGTAATTGAAATTAGGCAAACTGGAACTTTAGGGAAAAGAAAGGCATTGTGTTGTCTTAAAATGGTTTAAAACATAAAGTGTTATAACAGCTTTATGGGAAGTTGGTTATAACGACCTTATGAAAACAAAAGAAGGGTTTTTATCATTGGTTTTAATGTGGTAACTTGACTTTAAAAAGAAAAGTGTTTTGGTCTAAAAATAAGGCATAGTGTTGCCTTAATTTGGTTTACTTAAAAGATGTAAGTCACTCTAGTTTATACTACGTATCGGGTGACTTTTATAAAAGAATGAATCTCTTAAAAGGAATTTAACGTCGTAGTACTTTAGGGTTAAAACCCGGACCTTGGCATAAAATGAAAGTACTTTGAGTTGTTGTGAAACCTGCCTATGCTTGTTGTTGTGAAACCTGCCTATGCTTGTTGTTGTGAAACTTGCCTATGCTTGTCGTGATAGCCTTTGTTGTGCAAGAATTGTGTTTCTATACTCTGGCGCCTCTCGATGGAGGGTCGGTTGACTTGTTGAGAACTTACTTGGGCGTCTTGGCGGTGGCGAAGAAATTCCGCAGTGCGTTCACGGTGATTGTGTTACTTTTGCTAATCACTTTGGACATCTTGACACGATCGTAGCGCGCGGGTATGCTTCCATTTTGATCTCGCTTTATTGTTTCCCTTTGGGCATCACCGACACGATGCGTAGTGCGGGTATGTTTCCATTTGGAATGTTGCTTTATTGTTTCCCTTTGGGCATCACGACACGATCGTGGCGCGGGTATGTTTCCATTTGGAATCTTTGCTTTATTGTTTCCACAATGGGCATCTCGACACGATCGTAGCGCGCGGGTATGTTTCCATTTGGAATCTGTCTATTGTTTCCTTTTGGACATCTTGACACGATGCGTAGCGCACGGGTATGCTCCCATTTGGATTCTTTGTCTTGTTGATATCATATCATAGGCTGCGGTGAGGAAGGAATTCCACGACGCAGTGATGATTTGGAGGCGTGAGTCCACGACTTTATATATTTGTTTATATGTTGTATCTGTAGTTTGGTTATCATACATGTCTCACTTTATATAGACTGCTATGATTTCATTTCTGATGTTTCTGATTTCACATATTTGGTAGTCATTGTCTTGACCTCCTTGGGCTGCGTTCATCTGCATGAGTAGAAGTATTTGTCGATCCGCTTTTAGGATCACCTTTCAACGTATTGGGAAGCTCCGTTCCTTGGAGGCTTATCTTTTGGTATGTGTTCCACTGAGTTGTAGGTTCTTGTACATTCGGGGTATGGCGGCCACCTGTCCGTCATAGTTGTTGTAAATCTTAGAGTGCATGAAATCTTTGTTGTGGCGGGGTTATGTGATTAAAGCTGCTCAGGTTTGTATATATTTATCTTTGAAAAAGCTGTTTTGGTTGGCCTGTTTATTTATTATATCTCTCATTTCATGTTCATGTGTTATTTCCGCTGATTTTCTCTGATGTTGTATCACTAGGGTGCCCGGGGTAAGGCACCAGTCACGGGCCCGGGATCGGGTCGTGACAGGAAGGCCAATGTTGTGGCAGATGCTCTTAGTCGTAGGTCGATGGGGAGCCTATCAGATGTGCAGCTAGAGAGGAGGGACATGGTTCGTGATTTGCATCAGTTAGCGAGCCTTGGTGTCCGTTTGATTGATTCTGATAGCAGTGGGGTTAGAGTTCGTGAGGTTGCGAGTCTTCCATCGTCAAGGAGATGAAGAGGCAATTCGAGGATCGATTTTGACACGTTATCGTGATCTGACTCTTCGTGAGGCAAGGGTCCTTGAGGTAGCACGATGGGGTGCTAAGGTTTGAAGCGGTGTGTGTTCGGATGTTTGAGGACTTGGCAGAGTTCTTGGGAAGCACACAGCGGCGTTACTCTATCCATCGGTCGACCAAGATGTACCACGACCTTAGATCTGTATTGGTGGGATGGCTTGAAGAGGGGCGTTGCGAGTTCGTAGCTCGGTGCCCATGTTGTCGGCGGGTGAAGGTAGAGCACGAGGCTTGGTGGTTTGTTGCGGCGATAGAGATCCGACACGGAAGTGGGAGGTAATCAACATGGATTTTATCACGGGATTACCTCGCACTCGGAGAGGAGACATGATTCTATATGGGTTATCGTCGGCGGTGAAATCAGCCCACTTTCTTCCGTCGGGGCGACTTTTCGGTGAGATTATGCGGACTTTACATCCGAGAGATCGTCGGGCGCATGGAGTCCCTACGATCATATCGACGAGAGGAGCTCGGTTCGGCTAACACGGAGGTCCTTCCGAGGGGTTTAGGGGCGCGGTGAGCTGCGTCTTGCATTTCATCCACGAGCAGACGGGCGAGCGGGCGCACTATCCGGACTGCGAGGATATCTGCGAGCTGTGTTATTGACCGATGGTAGTTGGGAGGATCATTTGCCTCTAGTTGAGTTCGCGTATAATAATAGCTACCACTCGTGATTCGGATGGCGCCATGAGGCCTTGTATGGGAGGAAGTGCGGTCGCATATAGGTTGGTTCGATGTGGCGAGTGCGGCTAGTGGGACGATTGGTGCGGCGGCGATGGATAAGGTGAAGCTTATCCGAGGCGGCTATTGGCGGCTCGAGTCGGCAATCGATGCAGATCATCGTCGTCGACATGCGGAGTTCGCGATTGATGATTGGGTTTTCTGAAGGTGTCACCCATGAAGGGTGTGATGAGATTCGGGAAGAAGAAACTTCGGCCAGTACATTGGGCGTTTGCATTGTCGCGAGGTAGGCAAGTGTCACGACCGAACCGCCCGTGGGTGTCTTACCGGGCACCCTAGTGATCTGACATCGAGAAAATCAGCGAAAATAAAAAACATGAACATGAATTAAGAGAAAGATAAATAAGCGAGCCAACCAAAACGATTGCCTTCATCAAATATACATAAATACGACGATTATCCTTTTACAAACCACACTTGTGGCGATTACGCACCTCTAAGATTTTACAACGCTATGACGGGGCGGGCCCCGCCATACCCCGAATGTATAAGCATCTGCGCACTCGGGTAACATACCAAAAGATAAGCCTCCGAAGGAACGGAGCTTTCAATACGAAAGGTGATCCTAAGCGGGGATCGACAATGAAGTACCTTTTACTGCGGCATGAACGCACCCCGAAGGAGTCGATCTGGCAGTACCAAGTATGTGAAACTGTAAAATATCAAATGAAATCATAATAGTCTATATAAAGCAGAGACATGTATGATAACCAAACTACGATTCCTGACATAGAAGCGATCATGTCAAGTCGGGGACTCACGCCAAAAGTCATCCCTGCGTGCGTGGAACTCCTTCCTCACCGCGGCGATCTAGGTACAAATCATGTGATACGTATAATGTGTCTCGGCCCATCTTATGGACCCAATATAGAAAAGGGTGGAATACATTCGGTTCGTCCCGTGAACCTGTAGTCGAGTGGAATACATTCGGATGAACCTGTAGTCAAGTGAAATACATTCCGGATGAACCGGTCCTCAAGTGAAATACATTCTGGATGAACCGGTCCTCAAGTGAAATACATTCCGGATGAACCGGTCCTCAAGTGAAATACATTCGGATGAACCGTAATCAAGTGATATACATTCGGATGACCATTGATCAAGTGATATACATTCCGGATGAACCGGTAGTCGAGTAGAACACAATACTTACACAACAAGGCTATCACACGTAACATGGTCAAGTTTCATAACAACAAGTATAAGCAAGTTACACACGACTCAAGGTACTTTCATTTTATATCAAAGTCTGATTTTAACCTTAAAGTACTACGTCCGTTAAATTCCTTTTAAGATCCATTTCTTTTACAAAGGTCACGATACGTAGTATAAAAATAGAGTGACTAACATTGTTAAGTAAACCAAAATGCTTTCCTTTGTAAAATCAAGTAACAACCTTATTTTCCAAACGTCAAGTTTGCCTAATTTCAATGCTCAAGTTTCTCATTTTAGAAAAAGGTTTAAGTAGTTCATAGTTTTAGTCCTTTAAAACATAATTCTCCTTTAAACGTTTTGAGAAACCTATGTCTTATAAGTGAGTAGGTTATTCTTGTTTATAATCAATCTTATTAAGCGACCATGATCTAGGAAATGTAATATCATTTTGTCTCATCTTAGCTTATGCAGATGGAGGTTTCTGGTTTTAATAATACTTCTTTAGTCAATACATTTTCCTTTATTAACGCTGCAAGTGGTTTGTCGATACACATTCGATTTCCAAATCGCAAAACATTCTTAAGCCGTTATACCTAACTTCCCATAAAGCTAGTATAACTCTTAAGCTTTCAAAACCAGTAATACTCATTCTTTCAAAGCGATTCATAAATCTTTTGAAATTCTTCAAGTTCTTTATTAACACGAATCAAGCGGTTATTATTCAAATCGATTACCTTTTAAAAACCACAAGTATGTGCTTATCCACATAAAGCTATTATAACCAACTTCCCATAAAGCCGTTATAACACTTTATGTTTTAAATCAATCAAATACATTAGCACGTATGCGTCTGCGTACTACATAGTTCACACGTATCATGCTAGAAGAGATAGGAAGAGGTTCATACCTCGCGACGATTATCGACTAATAGCAAAACGCTCAAGTACCTCAAACCGTCGGCGACACTCTCACCAGCGGATCACTCCACACGCGATACTACAACCTATAGAGGCCACTGGCGCCTATTAATACCTTTAGATCGGCGTAGAATATTCTGAGAAAATTCGTGACACCTCCCCATGGCAGCGTAAATCTCTCGCTTTATCGGAAGCCTACCAAGCCAACCAGGGGGTTAACTGCGTCGACCGGACGTGTACAATTCTACTACACAAGAATGCTACACAAGTCTCTTGTCTGATCTATGTAATTACAATTCGGTTCTCTTATTTAAATTCGGGCTTAAGTCGCAAGACATTCGTAAGTATTATTCAGCTTAAGTCAAAAGACATTGCCGCAATTATAATGTTCAGTTCTATATAGTATACTTCAACTATATATTCCTCTGACATGTAATTTCCAATTACAACAGAAGGTCAAGAATGTTTACCTCGATAAGCCCAAAATTATCCGAGTTAATATGTGCTTCTGAACAAGGTTTAGCTCTACTCCGTGCGCTCAAACGCTCCAAGAAACCTTAGAAGTGTCTACACAACTTCTACTTAATACTTCAACTACGGGTGAAGATTTTTCCTTAGGGTTTCGTTTAGTGGCTAAAGGAAAGTATAATAGTATTTTAAGACAGTATAAAGGGTACTTTGGAAAGTACTACAAGGTATTTGGCTAAAGTATTTTGGGCATTATAACGATACTTGTAGAATACATTTCTACCAAGGGGGTAGTATTTTGACTAGCACAACTAGGCTAGGGGTTGCTCTCGGCTAGAGCCACTAGGCAAGGGGGCTCGTGAGGGCCTTGAGAGGGGGAGGGTGGTGTTTGGGCGAGAACAAGGTTGAGGGAGAGGAGGGATTTTCAAGACTTAGACAATTTTTGGATGAAGAAGTTCATCAACTTATAGGGGTATTTATAGGTCAAGTGAAGGACAACCAATGGCCAAGATGAAGACAAGTGTGTTGCAAGTGTAGGGATATATTTAAGACAAGTGAACCTTATCCATCTACCACAACAACTAGCACAAAATATCCTACCTAACCCACTCACCAATTCGTCCAAATTGCCGTCCCACTCCATCCAATGTGAGGTGACACTTGTCACCCTCCGTTGGTCCAAAATGTTTCGTCTCTCGGAAAAATCCGCCAAAAATTATAAGCGACATAGCGGAAATTCCCTACGAAAGCCGTGAAAGCGTTTCGTCAAAAACGACTCCAACCGGGTGTTGTGCACAAAAGAATTCGCCGAGCCTAAAGAAGTTCGAAAATTTCTACGTCGTCCCCGTACATACTCGGAAATACGGTATAACATTCTCTCCTCGCTAGAAACATTCGTCGAATGTTCCTTCTCAAGACGGATAACGATAAAGTTCTTCTAATAAGTTGCAGCGCCCTGTTGGCCACTAAACAACATATGCGCGCAAATACTTATATCCAAGTCCACGAGAAAACACCTCTAACATCACAAACTTTTGTCACTTTGCGCGAGGTTCTAGTGTCACTCGGCGACCAAACAAACGATGCCGGACTGCATGCGATTCACGAGGTCTAAAATATACATCCTTCGCACCTTCTCCCTTTACAAGAAATGATCGTATCTATGCTCGCAATACATGCTCGCCTCTACCCTTACTCGTCGTACTCTTCTCGAACTCTTGAACTCTTTTAGCATCACGTACCACACTTTAGTTTCGAAACTTGAGTCACTACCTCCCCTTGGTCATCCTATTAGCCTCGATCTTCCTTAAGGCTATTCGGCCTTCACGATCTACTTACGGTCGAGCGTATCCACGAACTCATCGATGGTCATCAAAACTTGGGCCTAGCACCACTGGTGACCTACCACTGGCGGGACCACCCAGAGCGGACCACCTCATTCGGGCTGCGGTTGACACGCAACACGCCTCAACCCGACCTCCGTCACGCCCAACTCTCTTGTTTCTCGATCCGAACAACCTTGCTAAATCACATCATGAAAGATACCACTTTCATTTACCCAACCAGAGACTTATCACACAATATATTCTAGGCATAAAATGCACTCGACAAGGATCACTCGCAAAATCTTGTACTCAAGCGGCGCACATCTAAGGTCTCAGCGTAATATTCTAAGGTTCATCATTTTCTCACCCTCAGCTTACCACTTTTCTGACCAGGTTCCTAAATCACATTTTAGCACAAAGCTATCGAACATAACACTTAACACATTAACATAACATCAAAACATACAAGCCTCTAGATGGTTAAGGATATACACGAAGCTACTCCACTCTAATCATAAGTCCCTGCGAAGTATGCTTGTGAAGGCGATGAACACGGCCATCGATCCGTAAGCTGCGCCAAAGCTGCGGTACCTCTCTATAAGCACGATCTCTCGTCACATGGCCACGGCGCGGTGAAACAAGCACCGATAAAACGACATTCCGGGATGATGTTTGCCACATCGTGCATGGCCGAGGGCGTGAATCCGTGGCTAGCACTCGCGTATACCGTGAACGGAAGCCTGGAGCTCGACCGGCTCGAATACCTGAGCGTCCGAAGGCGAGGGGACCACTCTGTCTTGGTGGAGGTACATAACTAGGCTCGCCTTTGAGGCGGTCGCCTCGAAAGTTACCAAAGGACCTGCTGTTACGGCCTCCTGGCTGATCTCGGTCATTCCGTCGACCTCTCAGGTGCCTCGCATCCTGGTGCATGAGCTTGCATGCGGGCAATGTCCATGCGGTGAAGAGCTACACCGTACAAGCCTCTGCGGTAATCGTCGGCCGGTGGCGTGGCGGTGTACTCTGTCCTCCATATCCATTCTACTGAGGAACATACCGAGCTAATGAGTCGAACTCCACATTGTACTCTCTAACCGTCCGCGATCTGCCTCAGCGTCAAAAATCGCTGGCCGAGCCCTCCTCATCTGTGGAGGCAAGAAATGTGCAAGAAATGCCCTCGAGAACTCGTCCCCAAAGCTGAAGTGCATGCTCTTCCGGGCGGCTCACGAATCAAACGATCAAGCTGCGGTATCACGCGGTGATGCGAACAATACCACCGACTACGCCTGCGAGGCTCGATCACTCTCATGATCATTGTGGCTCGGATAAACTCACGGTCGTCCTCGGCTCGATCCATAGAACACCGGAGGCTACAACTCGGAAGTCACGTAGCCTCAACCCATGCGCTTCGGGGTGTACTACGGGTGCTCTTGGGCCGAACCGCTGCATCGACCTATCTCATATCGGCCACGACCACGGCGATGGCGGACCATCTCCTTGTACCCGTCTCGCCGGCTCAGTGTGGGGTGGAGGCTCGTGTATTGTAGTCTCGGCGGCCATCGCTGCGGCTCTAAGCTCTGCTTTGGTCTTTGGCGGCGTCGCGAAACCCGCGTCGAATCTTGTCTCGGTCTTGGCCGGGCTGCGCCCTCGTACTCTCTGTATCTCACTAACACTCCTCGATTGCCTTGCCCGTGGGCTGGGTTTGCCGCGGAGGCATAAGCGGTAAAAAGGAAGGAATCGTCGAGAGGGTCGATTTATCTGCGGCTCTAAGGCACGATCTCAGAATGAGAAGGATGGAAACCAATCCTAAATGTCCTGCAGCCTCCTGATTATAGATGTGGTGCACAACACGCGATAATCAAGACTCTACTGAACGCGATGCGACACTTTCCGAGGACTAAGCGCTGCGATACCACTTTTGTCACTTTGTCGCGAGCACTCCGACGACCCAACAAATAGTACCGCTCGCTGCGATCCACGAGGCATGCCCTCGTCCTTCTCGTGATGTGCCATACGGAGCCACGGTTGGTGCTCCCGTGGTAGGCTCGCCTCTTTTATCGCTCGGCCCGAAGGAGGTCGGTACCAAGTACCAAGTATGTGAAATCGTAAAAAATGTAAATGAAATCATAATAGTCTATATAAAGCGGGAGACATGTATGATAACCAAACTACGATTCACAACATAGAAGCGATCATGTCAAGTCGGGGACTCACGCCTAAAAGTCATCCTCATGTACGTGGAACTCCTTACACCGCCGGCCTAGGTACAAATCATGTGATACGTATAATGTGTCTCGGCCCATCTTATGGACCCAATATAGAAAAGGGTGGAATACATTCCGGTTCATCCCATGAACCGTAGTCGAATGGAATACATTCGGATGAACCGGTAGTCAAGTGAATTACATTCCGGATGAACCGGTCCTCAAGTGAAATACATTCCGGATGAACGGTCTCAAGTGAAATACATTCCGGATGAACCGGTCCTCAAGTGAAATACATTCGGATGAACCGTGTAATCAAGTGATATACATTCCCGGATAAACCGGTAATCAAGTGATATACATTCCCGGATGAACCGGTAGTCGAGTAGAACACAATACTTACACAACAAGGCTATCACACGTAACATGGTCAAGTTTCATAACAACAAGTATAAGCAAGTTACACACACGACTCAAGGTACTTTCATTTTATATCAAAGTCGGATTTAACCTTAAAGTACTACGTCAGTTAAATTCCTTTTAAGATCCATTTCTTTTACAAAGGTCACCCGATACCCGTAGTATAAAAATAGAGTGACTAACATTGTTAAGTAAACCAAAATGCTTTCCTTTGTAAAATCAAGTAACAACCTTATTTTCCAAACGTTCAAGTTTGCCTAATTTCGAATGCTCAAGTTTCTCATTTTAGAAAAAGGTTTCGTAGTTCATAGTTTTAGTCCTTTAAAACATAATTCTCCTTTAAACGTTTTGAGAAACCTATGTCTTATAAGTGAGTAGGTTATTCTTGTTTATAATCAATCTTATTAAGCAGCCATGATCTAGGAAATGTAATATCATTTTGTCTCATCTTAGCTTCTATGCAGATGGAGGTTTCTACTGGTTTTAATAATACTTCTTTAGTCAATACATTTTCCTTTTATTACGCTGCGATGGTTTGTCGATACACGTTCGATTTCGAAATCGATAAAACATTCTTAAGCCGTTATACCTAACTTCCCATAAAGCTAGTATAACTCTTAAACTTTCAAAACCAGTAATACTCATTCTTTCAAAGCGATTCATAAATCTTTTGAAATTCTTCAAGTTCTTTATTAACACAGATCAAGCGGTTATTATTCAAATCGATTTACCTTTTAAAAACCACAAAGTATGTGCTTATCCACATAAAGCTATTATAACCAACTTCCCATAAAGCGTTATAACACTTTATGTTTTAAATCAATCAAATACATTAGCACATGACGTCTACCGTACTACATAGTTCACACATATCATGCTAGAAGAGATAGGAAGAGGTTCACATACCTCGCGGCGATTATCGACTAATAGCAAACGCTCAAGTACCTCAAACCGTCGGCGACACTCTCGATCAGCGGATCACTCCACACGATACTCTGACCTATAGAGGCCCTGGCGCCTATTAATACCTTTAGATCGACGTAGAATATTCTACAGAAAATTCGTGGCACCTCCCCTGCAGCGTAAATCTCCTCCTTTATCGAGGCCGCTACCAAGCCAAGCGAGGTTAACACGTCTGACGGGCGTGTACAATTCTACTACAGCAATGCTACACAAGTCTCTTGTCTGATCCTATGTAATTCTGATTGATTCTCTTATTTAAATTCGGGCTTAAGTCGCAAGACATTGCTGTAAGTATTAATCGTGCTTAAGTCAAAAGACATTTGCGCACAATTATAATGTTCAGTTCTATATATAGTATACTTCAACTATATATTCCTACAACATGTAATTTCCAATTACAACGAAGGTCAAGAATGTTTACCTCGATAAGCCCAAAATTATCGAGTTAATATGTCGTTCTGAACAAGGTTTAGCTCTACTCAGTGCGCTCCAAACGCTCAAGAAACCCTTAGAAGTGTCTACACAACTTCTACTTAATACTTCAACTACGGGTGAAGATTTTCCTTAGGGTTTCGTTTAGTGGCTAAAGGAAAGTATAATAGTATTTTAGGGCTTAGTATAAAGTACTTTGGAAAGTACTACAAGGTATTTGGCTAAAGTATTTTGGGCATTATAACGATACTTGTAGAATACATTTCTACCAAGGGGTAGTATTTTGACTAGCACAACTAGGCTGGGGGTTGCTCTCGGCTAGAGCCACTGGGCAGGGGGCTCGTAGAGGGCCTTGAGGGGAGAGGGGTGGTGTTTGGGCGAGAACAAGGTTGAGGAGAGGGAGGGATTTTCAAGACTTAGACAATTTTTTTGGATGAAGAAGTTCATCAACTAAGGGGGGTATTTATAGGTCAAATGAAGGACAACCAATGGCCAAGATGAAGACAAGTGTGGTGCAAGTGTAGGGCTAGATTTAAGCCAAGTGCACCTTATCCATCTACCACAACAACTTGCACAAAATATCCTACCTAACCCCACTCACCAATTCGTCCAAATTTGAGTCCCACTCCATCGATGTGAGGTGACACTTGTCACCTCCCGTTGGTCCAAAATGTTTCGTCTCTCGGAAAAATCCGCAAAATTATAAGCGACATGGCGGAAATTCCCCTAAAATTGTGAAAGCGTTTAGTCGAAAACGACTCCAACCGTGTTGTGCACAAAAAGAATTCGAAGCCTAAAGAAGTTCGAAAATTTCTCGTCGTCCCAGCGTACATACTCGGAAATCACGGTATACGACAAGGTTGCTATGAGTTGGATCTGCGTCGATCTAGAGGCGGTCGTCGGTTTTCACGTATCTATCTTGATGAGATGTATTGGGGATCCATCTAGGGTACACCGATTGACGATGTCGGTGGCCAGGGGTTATCGTGTGAGGAGATTCCCATATCGATAGTCGATCGTCGGGTTAGGCGTCTGCGGACCAGGGCGTGGCTTCCGTCAAAGTCTTGTGGCGGAACGAGCTCGGGGAGAGATGGCGTGGGCCAGAGGAGGACATGAGGCGAAGTATCCTCACCTATTCCCCACACCTCCAGGTAATTCACTTTCCTACTTGTAAATTTTCATTATCGTTTATGCCTAAGTGTTGTTTTGTGGCCGTGTGTGGCATTTGCAAGCTGTTTAAGTTATGAAGAACCTTATCGATAACTGTCTTGGGAAGGAACATTCGGGACGAATGTTTCTAAGGAGGGGAGAATGTTATACCGTATTTCAGTATGTACGTAAGAGGAATACCTACAAAAGTTTAGCCTTAAAGTTTAGGCTTGGGCGATTTTGGGCACGACTCGCAAAGCGAATAGTTTCGGCGAAACGTTTCCACGACTTTCGTAGGAAAATTCACTATGTCATTTAGTATTTTTGCGGATTTTTCAGAGACGAAACATTTTGGACCAACGGGAGGCGACGGCACCCTCCAATTGGTGGACTTGAATCGTCCATGGGACGAATTGGAGTAAGTTTGGCACGTTTGTGCCTTGCACAAAGTCAAGGAGTTGGTAGGATATTTGTGTTTAGTTAATCCTCTACACTTGCCTTGCACTTGTCTTAATCTTGGCCATTGGTTGGCCACCTCTTGACCTATAAATACCCTTAGAGATGAAGAGTTCTTCATCCACAAATTAATTTCAAGTCTTGAAAAACCCTCTCCTCTCCTTGTAGCCTCTTTCGTCAACACTCCCCCTCATGAAGTTTGGCGAGGGCTACCACTAACTAGCCGAAACCTACCCCCTCCCTTGGTAGAAAAGTTGCCTTCTTGTATTGTTATAATGCCCAAAATACCTAGCCCAAATCCCTTAGTACTTAGTAGAAGTTGTGAAGAACTTAAGGTTTCCATGGAGCATACAACTTAGGAGCAAAACCTTGCTCGGTAGCGACTTTATCTAGGATATTATTGGGCTTACGGGTAACTAATCCTAACCCTCTTTTGGATTAGAGAATACTTTGTTGTAGTATAAGAATAAGTAATAATACTTAGAAGAATATTGCGAGAATAGAATTGGTATTATCACAGTAGAAGGGTTTAAAGAAGAATAATTGAACTATGCTTATATAGAATTTGTTTTCTGATGAACTTATATAGCTCAGGGTAGGAGTGCTTTGCCCGACTTTCCGTAGAATTGTGAACCCTCTGTTTAGAATGACCTTGAGTAGTCTTTGATAGATGTCTGTGACTATTATGGTGACTCTGCTTGCATATTCAACTTAGCGGTGGTTTTTGAGAAGGTATGTGATTCTTCCTAAAGCATGATATTTTATAATATATATGTAGCGGTAGGCGTACATGTGTTAAGCGAATAACACTTACGGCAATGCCTCACTGCTTAAGCTGAATAACACTTACAATGCCTGTGGCTTAAGCTGAATAACACTTACTGTGATGCCTGGCTAAGCTTTGAATAATAAAGAACTGAAAGCTTTTCAAAGAATCTTGAATCATTTTTATGAAGAGAACTAAGCTGGTTTTAAAGCGAAGCTTAAGAGTTATACTAGCTTTATGGGAAGTTAGGTATAACCTTAAGATTAATAAAAGGAAACGTTTACCTATGTGTTTATAACGCACTTATATTGATTGGTGAAAGAATAATAAAATGGTTTGATAAGTGGACATGATATGATGCTATGTGTGTTAGTGTCTTGTAACGTTTGTGTAAAAAGTATTCTTGTTGTGCTTATGTTGTTTAACGATAGGCTGTTAGGTTAGTGTAACCTCACTCACCTCTTGACATATCTGGGGTTAAGGTGCCCTCCGTCACGGGGTAGACTCGAGCGATGCAGGACCATGATTCGAGAATACCTCATGCGGGTCGAGGGACCTATGGAGCTACGGAGTTCGGAGTTGGTGTGCGGGGTTATACCTCATGCGATCTATGTGGCCATGCGGACTCGAGTCGGGGCGATGCCGAGTAGCTACCCTCGATGCGGGGTTATATACCTATGCGGGCTATGTGATTGGCCTTTATGCGGACTACGGAGTCGAGATTAGGCTTGCGTAGGTGATACTACGCAGGCGGGCCTGCTTGATCATTCGCGACCTAGAAAAGACACATTCTGATTTACCTATTCTTTGCTCTTGTTTGTGATGTGGCACTATATGCGGTTTCCTTAGTTGTTTCATACATATTTGTAAACTGGTTTTAAAAATGATATGTTTTCATTTAAGTACCTTACGATTCACATACTTAGTACTGTTGTCTTGACCTCGCCCGGGCTGCGTTCATCTGCGCAGGTAAGGCAGCGTGTGCTAGATCCGCATCCTTAGGATCTTTTTGCTTTAGTGTCGGGAGCTCCATCTTCGGAGGCTCTTGTGGGTATGATCTCCTGTTGTAGATAGTTTTTGTCTTGTCGGTATGGCGGGGCCCGCCATAGTTGTTATTTCCTTAGAGTGCAGTAGGCATCTTTATGCAGATTGGGATGTAATCGCAAAAACTTTGTATATATATATCTTGGAAGGCACCCTTTTCTCAGCGTGTCTCATTTACAATTGCTTCATGTCATGTTTTTATATTCCGCTGATTTTCTCTGATGTATGACTACTTGGGTGCCCGGGTAAGGCACCAGTCACGGGCCCCGGAACGGGTCGTGACAAGCTACCCTCGATGCGAGGAATACCTCATGCGGGCCTATGAGGTTGGCCTATCGCGAGTGGAGAGTTCGGGCTAGACGCGCGTTGGATCTGCCAGGCGAGTGACGCTTTGATCATGTGGCGGTGCAGACGGATATCATGGCACGATTTATGACCTTGTTGAGTGCGTAGGTGTTAGTAGTCGGTTATGCCTTACGTGCCTGCATCTTTGTTTTATTAGGACACGAGTGGGACACGGTGTTCATGTATTTCTTGGTGCTTTTAGATCATAAACTGCCGGCAGTGAGGAAGGTATTCCACGGGCATGATTGATGTTATGGGCTTGAGACCCATAGTTATATTTGAGTGATGACTTTGAGGGCGTGAGTCCCTGACTTGACATGGCGCTTTTTAATTATGGCGTAGTTTGGTTATCATCATGTCCCTGCGTTATAGACTATTATGATTTCATTCTGATATTTTCATTTCACATACTTGGTACACGTTATCTTGACCTCGCCCGGAAGTGCGTTCATCTGCGGTAAGTACACCGATCGTTGATCCTCGCTCTTAGGGTCGCGATTCAGCGTTTGGGAAGCTCCGTTCCTCGGAGGTTTATCTTGGTATAGTCCCTGTTGTTATAGGTGCTTACATTCGAGGTATGGCGGGCCTGTCCGTCGTTGTTGTCATATCATTCGTAGAGATCTGTAATCTTGTTGTGGCGTGGTTTGTAAAAGGATTAAATTGTTCATGTTGAAAGAGTTGTTGTTTATATATATGCGAAAGGCAAGTGTTCCTGATTATTGTTTATACTTACATTTATTCCATGTTATTGATTTATGTTCATTGATTTTCTACGATGTATGACTCTTTGGGGTGCGGGGTAAGGCACGATCACGGGCGAGTTGGTCGTGACAAAAAGTGGTATCAAAGCGGTTAATCCTCGGAAAGTGTCTGATCGTATCGATAGAGTCTTGATTATCGGTGTGTTATGCACCACGCGATAATCGAGGCTATAGGATATTTAGGATTGATTTCAATTCTTCTCACTCTGAATCGTGCCTTAGATTGTGTTGTAAGTTGGACCCTCAGCGTATTTCTTTCCACTTACCGCTATGCCTCGCGTAGGCAACCGGGGAGGGCAAAGCGGCCAGGAGGCTGCGAGTAGAGTTCGGAGGGTGGCGAGGGCGAGCCCAATCATTACCTAGAGTAGTGCTTCATTCGGGAGTTACTGCGTTACTAGCCCAGCGAGTTTAGCACGGCGGCGATTCCTCTGCGGCCATGATGTTTGGACGCCGATTCGCGATGAGCGAGAGAATATAGAGTATATCGATGTCTGCGAGTCTTGATGAATATATAAGAGAGGGTTGTTCAAGAGTAATTCTTGATTAGGCTTGAGCATGGCACAGTATGCGGGCTTATGCGTGCAGCCGAAAGCGTAGAGATCGATGGGTTAACGAGGGCGAGAAGGGCGGGCGGCGAGTCCTTTGGTAACTTTCGAGGCGAGTCGCCTCGCGGCGTTTAGATTATGCACATCCGCGATTACGGTGGTCTTCCACGGATTTCGGGGCGTTGGGTATCGAGGAGTTGGTGAACTCAGGCTTCCGTTGCAGTATGGCGACGTCATCCCGGAATGTCGTCTTTTAGTTAGTCTTGGTTGTACTATGACCGTCGAGTCGATGTCGAGAGAGTGTCTGGTAGGAGGACTCGGCCTTGGGGATCGGTGGGTAGTTCGTCACCTTCCTTAGCTATGTGCCCTGCAGGCGAGTTTGTTTAAACGACTAAGGGAGTGAAGCGGTGATTCTGAGATAGATCTTTAACCTCTAGAGTTCGGTATGTGTGATAAGATGGGTATATCATAAGTGCTATGTTTTGATAGCGATGCGTTAATATTGTGATTAGAAATCTTGGTTAGTTAACCAAGTAAGATTTGGGGATAGAGAAGGTGTGAGCCTTAGAGTTTTCACGTAGAGACCTTAGAGGTAAGGCCGTCTCGAGTAAAGGTGTAGTGTTATGGTTGACCACTTATCGGAGTGCATAGTGCGTGAGCTATGTTTATGGGATAAGTCCCGAGTAGTATGGAATGAAAGATGGTAGTTGAGCTAAGAAGGCCGGTTAGGTTTCGTAACGTGATTAATGAGAGTTTTCCTTGGGAGCTAGCGTTTTGCGCGTTGCGGGTCGGGTTGAGGCCGCGTTGGGTCAACCCGCGGCATGTTTGGTGGTGGTCGGTTTGGGGTGGTCGCTTGTGATAAGTCACGAGGGTGTTAGGCCCAAGTTTAGTTAACAGCGTCTGAGTTCGTAGATGCGTTCGACTGTAGCGGGCGATGGGGCATCCGTCGTGTTTTCGGTCGGGACCATGTACTGGCAGTGTGTTGTTATATCGAAAGGTTGTAAGGCGCGCGGGGTGCCTACCTTCACCTTATGGCGAGCGATGGAGCCAGTGCAGCATTTTGTTTACGAAAGTTTTACGAGCGGTTAAGAACTCGGTGAGTCTCGAGAATCGCGTTCGCCCTCGGGCGGTGTGTGAATTTCGGGGTAGTTGCGAGGATTGTTGTCTCTGTGGAGGAGCGTTTAAGCTACCATTTCGGTGTTCGGATGTCGCCTTATGAAGCCTTGTAAGGCGGAAGTGTAAGTTCTTGCGGCCGATTGGTTCGATGTTGGCAAGGTTGAGATGATGTTGAGCTTGTTCCAGTGATCGTGGATAGTGAAGCTTGTCTAGAAGAGGTTACGGCGGCTCGGAGATATCGTGCGGATAATCGGCGCGCAGAGTTCGAGTTGTGATCGGTCTTCTTGAAAGTACCACCGGTTAGGGTGTGACGAGTTTTGGAAAGCAGATGAAACTTAGCCCAGTTACTTTGGGCCTTTTTAGTTCATGTGAAGAATAGGCGGGTTGCCTATATGTTAGCAATTGCCGTCCGACTTAGGAAGCGATGCGTCCGATCTTCGTGTTGTTATGTTCGGAAAGTATCGGAATCCATCAAAGTGTTCCCGATTAATGATGACCACGTTAGAGATAGTAACCGAGTTTTGAAGCGGCGATGTCAAAGTTCGAGTGTATGGACCTCGATGATCGTATGCGATCCGGCACCATTTGTTGGGTCGCAGAAGGTTAATGCCTCGGCAAAGTGACAAAAAGTGGTATCATTTTGGTGATGATAGAGGTGTTTCCTCGTGGACTTGGATGTAAGTATTTTGAGTGGGTCTTTCTGTGGCAAGTTGTTGCAGGTTTGTCCTCGTAATTATAGTAGTGAAGACTATCTTTGGCGCGTTTGTTTTGAGACTTAGAAGGAACATTCGGGGCGAATGTTTCTAAGGAGGAGAATGTTATACCGTATTTCAGTATATGCGTAAGGGCGTGCGTAGAAAATTTGAACTTTTACATAGGCTTGGCGATTAACTTTGTTCTGACACCCGATTAGAGTCGTTTTTGACGAAAGCGTTTCCCAGCTTTCGTAGGAAAATTCCGGCTATGTCATTTTTAATTTTTGCGGATTTTTAGAGGCGAAACATTTTGGACCAACAAGAGGGCGACACTTGTCACCCTCTCATTGGAACACCTTGGGCGGTATTAGTGGTGGCCGAAAGTATGGCCATTGTGGTCAAGGGTTGGTAGGATATTTTTTGTGTTAGTTGGCTAGTGTGCACTTGGCAAGATCTTGGCCCTACACTTGCTATGCACTTGGCAAGATCTTGGCCATTGGTTGGCCTTGGCTTGTATAAATACCACCCCTTTGGAAGACTAATTCATCCATAAATTTGCCTAAGTCATGAAAGCTCTCTTTCTCCCCTTTGTGTGTTGAGTTCGTGAGAGGCCTCCCTCCTGAGGCCTTGGCCGGTACCCCACTCAGTGGTGCTAGCCGTGGGGTACCCCCCCTAGCCTAGTTGCTTTCGTATAATACCCCCCCCCCCCCTTTGTGGTGTAGAAATACTCTCAAAAGTATTGTTATAATGCCCAAATTACCTTAGCCATATACCTTGTAGTATTCTAAGGTTATACTATCTGAAAGGAAAATACTATTATACTTTCCGTCATCCTGGCAAACCCTACGGAAAATCTCCATAGTCAGTTGGAGTATTGTGTAGAAGTTGGTTAGAACTTCTAAGGGTGGTTTAGAGCGGGTTGGAGCGCTCGGAGTTGGAGCTAAACGTTGCCCAGGATCTACATCTCTACTTGGATAATTATGGGCTTATCGAGGTAATTATCTTGTCCCTCTATTGTAATTGGAAATTTCATGATTGTTAGATTATATAGTTGAAGTATACTATATATAGAATTGAACGTAGTATCGGCAATGTCTTTTGACTTAAGCCTGAATAATAAGAAACCTTTTTGAAAGAAGAGTACTGAACTGTAATTACATAGGATTGTATTACAGTAGACTTGTGTAGCTTTTCTGTGAGGTAGAATTGTGCGTCGGATTAGGCGTATAACCCCCGGTTGGCTTGGTAGCGGCCGGTGAGAGGATATTTCTGTTATTGCGGGGAGAGTCTTCCGAATTTTACGTAGAATTTTCCACGATGAGATCTAGATGTTAATAAAGCGCCTTGTGGCCTTTTTAGGTTGAAGTACTACGTGTGGCGCGATCTACGTGGCAAGGAGTAGCCGACGGTTTGAGGTACTTGGAGCGTTTTGCTATTAGTCGATAATCGTCGCGAGGTATGTGAACCTCTTCCTATCTCTTCTAGCATGATATGTGTGTAACTATGTAGTACGATAGACGTACATGTGTTAAATATATTTGATTGGTCTAAAACATAAAGTGTTATAACGGCTTTATGGGAAGTTGGTTATAACAGCTTTATGTAGGTAAGAAAATACTTGTGGTTTTTTTAAAAGGTAACTGATTTGAACTATAACTGGCTGGTTATGTGATAATAAAGAACTTGAAGTATTTCAAAAGATTTTTGAATCATTTTAAAAGAAGTAATACCTGGTTTTGAAAAACTTAAGAGTTATACTAGCTTTATGGGAAGTTAGGTATAACGGCTTAAGAATGTTTTACTGATTTCGGAAATCAGAATGTGTATCGACAAACCACTGCAGCGTTAATAAAAGGAAATGTTTTGTGATTAAGTATTATTAAAACCGGTAGAAACTTCCATCTAGAAGCTAAGATGAGACAAAATGATATTTCTAGATCATGGTCTGTAATAAGATTGTTATAAACAAGAATATCCTACTCACATATAAGGCTTATGTTTCTCGGATGGTTTAAAAGAATTATACTCTTAAATAAATAAGACGATGAACTACGAAACCTTTCTAAAATAAGAAAGCGTGAACATTTGAAATTAGGCAAACTTGGGCGTTTGGAAAATAATGTTGTTACTTGATTTTACAAAGGTAAGTGTTTTGATTTACTTCAAAAGATAATCACTCTATTTTCATATACTACGGGTATTGTGTGACTTCTGTGAAAGTAACGTATCTTTTAAAGAGTTAACGTATGAAGTACTTTTGGGATAAAAACCGAACTTGTTGACATATAGTAGAAAGTACCCTGTGTGTATAACTTGATTGTGTTGGTTTGTGATAGTCTTGTAATACTTTCTTGTTGATTGATAAGTAAACATGCTAGGATGCTACGTATGTTAGTATCTTGTGATGTTAGTGTAAAGGGGCTTTCCCGCCATTGCGCTTAAAGTTGTTTGACTATCGGTAGTTATGTTGATATTGTACCACTCACCTTGACTTGTCTCGGAGGTTGTCGCCCTCCGTGCGGGGTAGACTCGAGCGATGCAGGACCATGATTCGAGAATACCTCATGCGGGTCGGGGATCCATGCGGAACTACGGGAGTTCGTGTTAGTTTGCGGCCCTTGTGGTCATGCGGTCTTTGTGGCCATGCGGATCGCGAGTCGGGGCGATGCGGGAGTAGCTACCCTCGATGCGAGAATACCTCATGCGGGCCTATGAGGTTGGCCTATCGGAGTGCGGAGAGTTCGAGGCTGAAGCGCGCGCATTGATACTGCGGGCGAGTGACCGGCTTTGATCATGTGGCCGGTCTAGGCAGATATCATGGCCTGATTTATGACCTTGTTGAGTACGTGGGTGTTAGTAGTCGGTTATGCCTTCGTACTTACCTGTCTTGTTTTATTAGGATCTGAGTGGGACACGGTGTTCATGTGTATTTCTTGGTGCTTTAGATCATAAATCGCTGGCGGTGAGGAAGGTATTCCACGGGCATGATTGATGTTATGGGCTTGAGACCCATAGTTATATTTGAGTGATGACTTTGGCGTGAGTCCACGACTTGACATGATCGCTTTTTAATTATGGCGTAGTTTGGTTATCATACATGTCCCTGCGTTATAGACTATTATGATTTCATTTCTGATATTTTGATTTCACATACTTGGTACTGTTGTCTTGACCTCCTTGGAGTGCGTTTATGCAGCGGTAAGTACACCGATCGTTGATCCTCGCTCTTGGAGTCACAGTTCAGCGTTTGGGAAGCTCCGTTCCTCGGAGGCTTATCTTCGTATGATCCCTGTTGTTATAGGTGCTTACATTCAGGTATGGCGGGGCCCTGTCGTCGTTGTTGTCATATCATTCGTAAGTGCAGTAATCTTGCTGTGGGCGGGGTTTGTAAAAGGATTAAAGCTGTTCATGTTGAAAGAGTTGTTGTTTATATATATCCGAAAGGCGTGTTCCTGATTATTGTTTATACTTGTTATTCCATGTTATTGATTTATGTTCGCTGATTTTCTCGATGTATGACTCTTTGGGTGCCCGGTAAGGCACGATCCGCCCAGGTTCGGTCGTGACAACGAGTCGGGGCGATCTTGAGGAGTAGCTACCCTCGATGCGGGTTACATACCCTATGCGGGCCTATATGAGTGGCCTATGCGGACTACGGAGTCCAGATTAGGCTTGCATGGTGATACTACGGAAATTGGCCTGCTTGATCATTCGCGACTAGAAAATACATTACGATTTACCTATTGTTGCTCTTGTTTATGATATGGCACTGTGCGGTTACCTTGGTTGTTTCATACATACTTGCAAAACTGATTTTAAAATGATATGTTTTCATTTAAGTACTTCTGATTTCACATACTTGGTACTGTTATCGACCTCCTTGAAGTGCGTTCATGCCGCAGTTGAGGTACACCGATCGTTGATCCTAGTTCTCGGGTCACAATTCAACGTATGGAAGCTCCGTTTCTCGGAGAGCTTATCGATGGTATAGTCCTCGTTGTAGGTACTTACATTGAGGTATGGCGGGCCCTGTCCGCCATTGTTGTCGATCATTCTTAGAGTGTAGTAATCGTTTTGGGCGAGTTGTAATGGGATGTAGCTGTTCGGTTTAAAATTGATTTATATATATGCCGTAAGGCAAGTTTTCTCCGACATCGTTTCTTACTTCTTAATATTTTCATGTCTTGTTTTATGTTCCGCTGATTACTCTGATGTTGTATCACTAGGGTGCCCGGGGTAAGGCACCAGTCACGGGCCCGGGTTCGGGTCGTGACAGGAGTTTACTACTTTTTCACACAATCAAGACCTTTACACTTCATATCAAGTCAAGGCACAAAAGGGAAATCAAATTCCTTTAACACACGTGCGTCTACCGCACTATATATTTCACAAATAGTCATGCTCAAAAGGATAAGAAGAATCACATACCTCGCGACGATTGTCGACAATTAGCAAAATGCTCCACAATACTATACCCTTCAAGTAGGATACGCTACTCGTAGTACTTCAATCCTATAATGGTCATAAAACGTCTATCAAACTCTAGCTTCGAACGTAGAATAAACTAAGTGCAAAGTCCCTAAATTCTACGGAAAATCGGACAGCACTTCCTTTGTTTTAACATACTTGCCACCTTTTTCAAGGCCGAATTCAATAACCAACGCCACATTTAAGGCTCAATTAATTCAGCAAATACAAGGGGATTACACGCCTAACAATACGTGTAAAATTCCGCCCCACAACAATACAAAACAAACCAATAATTTCCATGCCATTCTTGGCCAACCATACAACCAATCCTAAATCCTTTCCAATTCTTTTCCAATCCGAGTTCTTAGGTCTAACATGATATCTAGCCCTAGACATCTTCAACAACCACAATTTCCCCCTTTACAACATGTGACGACCAAATTAGTAACCAAATTGAAGTTACAATCTTAAGGCTAACAGGCCGATTTCGGTTTTCAACAAGACAACAAGACCCAAATCTAATCAAACTTAAATATAACAGCCTCAGGCTCATTTCTAAACTACTATAACAAGTATTAACTCATATCCAAGAGAAGGGGAAACTTTTACCTTTTGGAATAGCCCACAAAAGCCCTTTTCTTCCACTTCTTTCCCGTCAACTACGCCCACCAGCGCTTCCCACAAGTTCACCCACACTTTGCCTTCTTGCCGCCGCTCCAACAATTTCCTCTTAGGCTAGGTTTTCTTCAAAATCTAGAGAGAAGGGAGAGGAGTTCTTGGGAGGGTTTCCAAATGAAATGGCCAAGTCTTCCAAGACTTGGCCCTAAAATAGGCCCTTTTCCTGGTCAAAAGGATGGGAGGGACACTTGTCACTCTCCCATAGGCTTTTAACAAAATATCCCCTGATTTTCGCCCTTTACCGCAGAAAAATCCCGCCGTCGGCGCCGCGGCGCTTCCACTTTCGAGAAATTCCACGTATTCCGCGCTGCCAGATTCGGCGCGCTGCAACCTCTGCGAACCCCGCACAACCGGGCGCCGCCTCGCATTCCGGCCGCGGCCTGTACTTGAACCGAAACCATCGGGCTCGATTGCGCGCAAACTTGAAACTTCCATAACTTTTGACTCCGATGTCCTATCGATGAACGGTTTGTTGAGTTGGGAACTAGATTTAACGGACTACACACTAGGCTTTTTAAACACCTTGAAATTCTTAACAGCTGGGGTACAACACTCCAAGGTAGACTCAAAATCCGTCCAACACATGTTTGTCAACTTATCTTTCAACTTTCAAATCTTATATTCCTTGGTATGTTCTTATCTTATCTTCTTGAATTTACGGGGTGTAACATTCTCCCCCCCTTAGAAACATTCGTCCCGAATGTTCCTTCTAAGTCTCCAAAACGCAGACGCCGGTATAGTCTTCACCACTGTACTTACAAAAGAATCAGTTATGTCACTCATGGCCATAATATACAAATCACGCAAAACTCTAAACTCCAGCCAATGAGGGATCATCTCTAATATCCCAAAAGCTCCCACCCCTCATGGACTTATCACTCGAATATACTCCACGTATACTATGTACTCCGACAAAGATAACCGTAAAATCTTCCACTCAAGACGGCCTTGCATCCGAGGCCCTAACTGTTATAAATCCTAAAGCTCACAATTGTCTCGCCTCGCATTTACCCATTTTCAACTACCCATGTTTTCTAATTCACAACTAACACAATGCTATCCGTACATAGCACTCAACATGTATCCACCATAACAACATAAACCCGTCTCCTAAGGGCTGAAGATATCTCTGCAACTACTGCCTCACTTTCTCTTTGTCGCTCTAATCATAATCCTGCCCTGCAGGGTGCCTAGCTATATAAGGCGAGGAACCAGCCACCGATCCCGAAGGCTGAGTCATCCCTCGTGTATCCCTCCTACTTGGACATCCTCCCATCCCATGGCCCTGACGGCCACAGGTATAACAATCTCCCAAACTAGCACGACACCCTGAGGATCATCCTCAGCTCTCTATCCATAGAACTCTGGCAAACTGCAACTCAAGAAATCCCGAAGTCTCAGATTATCGGATTTAGGGTGAATCACTGGTACTGCCGGAACCACCGGCTCCCGTCCGTCCTCATTTCCAGCCACCAGCCTAGCTAGTAACAGGGCCATCTCCTTAAACTCATATCCTCGGCTCCTAGCCGTGGAACTAGAGGCTCTGTTATCGTGGCCTCAGTAGAAACTGTTGCCGCTCTAAACTCTGCTGGGGCTAGTGGCATCATAAAACTCGTCGTCAGAAGTACTATCTCAGGTAATGACCAGGCATGTGCCCTCGTAACCCTCTGTTCTCTATTCGCAGCTCCCTCTGCTGCCTTGCCCTCCTGGGCTCTGGTTGCCTTGTGTAGAGGCGTAACGGGTACATAAGAATACGCCAGAGGGAGTCCAACTTATAACACAACTCTAAGGCACGATCTCAGAGTGAGAAGAATGGAAACCAATCCTAAATATCCTGTAGCCTCCTGATTATAGATGTGGTGCACAACACACCGATAATCAAGACTCTACTAGATACGGTCTGTAGACACTTTTCGAGGATTAACTGCTCTGATACCACTTTTGTCACGACCCGACCTCGGGCGTGGATCGTGCCTTACCCGGCACCTAGTGATACAACATCGAGAAAAACCAGCGGAAATAAAAACTCATGAAAGAAAAGCGAGAAAATAAGAAAAGCGAGTTAACCCAACGGTTACCTTTTTGTACATAAATGAAAACTTGAGCGATTCATCCCTTACAAACTCTGCACAACGAGCACTGGACCTCTAAGAATTTTAAGACCATATGACGGGACAGGGCCCCGCCATGCCCCTGAATGTACAAAAGTCTACAACTTCAGGAAACCGTACCACATGACAAGCTTCCGGAGATATGGAGCTTTCCGAGAACTGAACAACGATCCTAAGAGTGCGGATCAACAAGATATGTACCTCAACCTGCGGCATGAACGCAGCCCCCCGAAGGAGTCGATCAACAATTACCAAGTATGTGGCGAAAAATACGTAAATGAAATCATAATAATCTATATAAAGCGGAGACATGTATGATAAGCAAACTACGATCTGATATAAAAGTAGTCATGCAAGTCGGGACTCGTACGTAAAATCATCACTCAAATACAACCCGAATTTAACCCGCACAATGGCGCATGCCCGCATCTCACCTCGGTAGCATGGCCTGGAACCGTCCTGGTGGGCCCGTACGTGGACCATCCAACGTGTCGGTATGACCAAAGGAGATAACAAGATAACAATCCTGTGGAAGCATACGTGGGCCCAACGTGTCGGTATGTCCAAACAACTAACAAGATAATACTCATTGTGGAAGCATACGTGGGCTACCCAGCGTGTCGGTATGTCCAAACAAATAACAAGAGAATACTCATGTGGAAGCATACCCGTGGGCTACCCAACGTGTCGGTATGTCGAACAAATAACAAGAGAACACTCATGTGGAAGATGCACGTGGGCTACCCACGTGTCGGTATGTCCAAACAAATAACAAGATGGCGAGGCCCTCCATCGAGAGACTCGGTAGCACAAATCAAACCCTTGCACAACAAGGCTATCTCAACCAAGCATAGGCAAGTTACATACACCTCAAGGTACTTTACACATTTCTTAACACAACGTCAAGTATACAATTAAAACCCAAGTATCTAACCCTTTTAAGATCAAGGTACTCCTCCCTTTTATAACCAAGCCACTTATGTTTTTCCATCACAAAGAGTTCAATATTTGAAAACAAGTTACTTCTCTTTTCCCAAAATCAAGTTACCATTCTAAATCCAATAATGAATCCATTTCTTTATTTTTCATAGAGTCGTTATAACTAACTTCCCATAAAGCTATTATAACACTTTATGTTTTAAAACAAGGCCGGACATGTTACACCCCGTAAGTCCAGGACATGTAAAAGATAATGTACATAAGGAATCAAGACTTGGAAATTAGTACGAAAGGAAGAATTGTTTTTCCGACGGAAAAATCTTCCGGACGTCGGAAAGGAAAAATGTTCGTTGTTGAGAATTGGATTCTCAAAATGCATTATTTGAAGGGTATGGAACTTATTAACCTAATGGAAATTTATTTTTACGGATTTGGTCATGTGGGGCCCACCCGAGAAATTTTACGTTTTGTGGGGCCCACGAGGTTACGGAATTTTATGGACGAATGTGAGGGCGACACGTGGCACCCCCTCATGTGGTCTTGGTCAAATTAGTAAGGGGCAAAATGGTCATTTACCATGGTGGAAGATAAGTCTTGCTAGCATGATATTGTTGACTTGTCAACTTGTCCACATAGGCTTAATCCAAGTTAAATTCATCCTAGCCTCACATTTGTTTAAGTCTAAGCCCTCCAATATGTGTTATTTACTAAGTTAGTGCAAGACAAGGTCTTTTACACTTAGAAAAATTGAGAGAACTTTGTGCCAAGAACAAAAGGCTCTCGGGTTTGCTCCTCCCACACACAAAATTTTTTAGTTTTTGATCCTTTGTCACAAGACTTAAACCCAGTGTCCCTAAGGGTATTTTAAGGATATCTCAATAGAAAGATTTAAGAAAAATGGCGTTTTCGTATTAGTCGCAAGGCGGAAACTTGAGGAGTTCTTCAACTTTGAAGTTGGAACTTGAAGATGAGTTCTTCATAGGCTTATAAGGAGTGCTTGGAGCGGATTGTAACCTAAGGAAAGGAGCTAAGAATTTGCTAAGGAGCGACTTTGAATTTTGGAATTTTTAAGGGCTTATAAAGGTATAATCTTGTCGTTTTAGTAGTTAAGATTTCTTATTGATTGTAGCTATGGATATTAGCAAGCATGAGTTATATATTATGTTGTTGGATTAGTGTATTGGCTATTGGAACCCTAATCCGAAAACTAGCATGTTTAGCCTTAAGATTGGAATTCAAGTTGATTATTAGTTTAAGTTGTCGCATGTTGTATAAAGAAGGAAATTGTAGTTGTTGAAGTTGTTTATGACTATATAACATGTTAGACCTTAGAACTTGGATTGAAAAAGAAATTTGAAAGGACTTAGTGTCGTTGGTTATAAGTTGGCCGAGAGATGGTTGGATTTTAATCTACTTTGTATGAATTGTGGGGCGGAATTTTACACATATTGTAAGGCGTGTAATCCCCTTTGTTTGGTTGTTGGTTTGAGCCTTAAATGTGGCGTGTTGGTTATTGTATTCGGCCTTGAAAAAGGTGGCAAAGTGAGTAGAAACAAAGGAAGTCTTTGCCGATTTTCCGTAGAATTAGAGGCCGTATACTTAGTATTATTCTACGTTGAGACTGAAGTTGATAGTCTTGTTGTGACCATTATAGGTTGACACTTCTACGCACGCGTATTCGGCTTAGCTTGTGGATTTAGCCAGAAAGGTATGTGAACTATCTCCTCTTCTAGCATGATTCCTTAAGATAAAGAAAGTAAGTCCTACTCGTAAATGATCCATTCCTTGGTTGTACTTGGATTGCCTAATATAGAATTTGTTCTATGTACTTCCTTGATTGTACTTTGATGTTTAAATTGTAAGTTGTATAATCCATTGCCTTAGTGAAGTTGGATTCTTAAAAGTGAAAGTATTTTACTTAAAGTACATAGAGTCTTGAAAAGGAAGTTGTTATACCCCGTATTTCCAGAGTATGTACGTAAGGACGTATGTAGAAAAGTTTGAAGCTTAAAGTAGGCAAGGTTCGAATTTTTGTGCACAACACCCGATTAGAATCGTTTTTCGACTAAGCGTTTTACAAGACTGCGAAGGAAAATTCCGGCTATGTCATTTATATTTTTAGGATTTTTCCGAGAGACGAAATGTTTTGGACCAACGAGAGGGCAACACGTGGCACCCTCTCATTGGTGGACGTGTGGGGCGACATTGGACGATTTGGAGAGTGAGAGTTGGTAGGATATTTTGTGTGTTAGATAGATAAGGTGGGACCCACACAAACTTGTCCAAATCCACACCCTACACTTGCCTACTACTTGGCATGATCTTGGCCATTGATTTCCTATAAATACCCCTTAGTTGATGAACTTCTTCATCCAAACATTGAGCTAAGTCTTGACAGCTCTTCCCCCCCTTTGTGTTGACGTTCTCGTCCTAGCCTCCCCCTCCCCCCTTGGTGAGGCCCTCGCCGAAGCCCTCCCTTGGCCGAAAGTACCCCTCACAGTGGTGCTAGCCGTGGGTACCCCTCTTGTCAAACCCGGCCGGGCAGTGGTGGTGCCTACACGGCACCCTAGTGATACAACATCAGTAATCAGCGGAACATAAAACAAGACATGAAAATATTAAGAAGTAAGCGATGTCGGAGAAAACTTGCCTTACGGCATATATATAAATCAATTTTAAACCGACGATTCATCCATTACTGACTACGCCCAATGATTACTCTGCACCTCTAAGAATGATACGACAATAATGGCGGGACGGGCCCCGCCATACCCCGAATGTAAATACCTACAACGGCGAGGACTATACCCGATAAGCCTCGGAGAAAGCGGGCTTCCATCTGCTGAATGACCGAGAACTAGGATCAACGGCGGTGTACCTCGACTGCGGCGTGAGCGCAACCCGAAGGAGGTCAGTACAACAGGTACCAAGTATGTGAAACTGTAAAGTACTTAAATGAAAACATATCATTTTAAAATCAGTTTTGCAAGTATGTATGAAACAACCAAGGTAACCGCATAGTGCCATATCATAAACAAGCAACGATAGGTAAAGCAACGTGTCTTTTCTAGGCTGCGAATGATCGAGCGGGGCCAGTGCGTAGTATCACCATGCAAGCCTAATCTTGGACTCCGTAGTCGCATAGGCCACTCATATAGGCCCGCATAGGGTATGTAACCCCGCATCGAGGGTAGCTACTCTCGGCATCGCCCCGACCCGCGATCCGCATGGCCATGACCGCGTGACCACGCGGCCGCAAGCTAACCTGGAACTCCCGTAGTTCCGCATGGATCTCTTGGACCCGCATGAGGTATTCTCGAATCATGGTCCCAGACCGCCTGAGTCTACCCCGCATCGGAGGCGACAACCTCGGAAATAAGTCAAGGTGGGTGGTACAATACCAGCATAACGGTGATAGTCAAACAACTTTGTTAAAGCGCGATCGAGGAAAACCCCTTTACACTAACATCACAAGATACTAACACACGTAGCATCCTAGCATGTTTACTTATCAATCAACAAGAAAGTATTACAAGGCTATCACAAACCAACACAATCAAGTTATACACACAAGGTACTTTCTACTATATGTCAACAAGTTCGGGTTTTTATCCCCAAAGTATTTCATACATTAACTCTTTAAAAGATACGTTACGTTTACAAAAGTCACACAATACCCGTAGTATATGAAAATAGAGTGATTATCTTTTGAAGTAAATCAAAACACTTCTTGTTATACCCCGTATTTCCAGAGTATGTACGTGGAGACGTACGTACGAAAATTTGAGACTTAAAGTTTGGCATAGGTTCGAAATTGTGCACAACACCCGATTAGAGTCGTTTTTCGACGAAACGTTTCTGAGCTTGCGTAGGAAAATTCGGCTATGTAGTTTTGTATTTTTGCGGATTTTTCCGGCGGCGGAACATTTTGGTCCAACGAGAGGGTGACACTTGTCACCTCCAGTGGGCGCCTTAGAAGCGGTTTGGCCTTGGCCGATTGGTGCCTTGTTGTGGCCTTGTTTTGTGCAATGTTTTGTGCAATGTTTTGTGGCTTGTTTTGTGGAGTAGGGGTTAGGGTGCACTTGGCTTGATCAAGGCCTTACACTTGCCTTGCACATGGCTTGATCTTGTCCATTGGTTGGCCCTTGGCTTCCCTATAAATACCCCTCCCTTTGTTGAAGACTTCATCATCCAAATGTGTTCTAAGTCTTGCAATCCTTCCCCTCTCCTCTTATTGTTCTCGTCCTAAGCCTTCCCCCCCTCCCCCTTTGAGTGGCCTTGTGGCCGAGAGGTTCCCCTCCCCCTCCTAGTGGTGTGGCGAGAGGTACCCCATGGTAGAAAATTGTCTTCAAGTATTGTTATAATGCCCAAAATACCTTAGCCTTTACCTTGTTGTATTTCAAAAGTTACCTCTATCGTGAGCAGGAAATACTACCTTTTGTCCTTTTAGTCTCCAACCGAAACCCTAAGGAAATCTTCATAGTTGGTTGAAGTATTTGAGTAGAAGTTGGTTAGAACCTCTAAGGGTTGTTTGGAGTGGTTTGGAGCGCACGGAGTTGGAGCAAAACCTTGCTCAGGATCGACTTTTATCTCGGATAATTTTGGGCTTATCGAGGTAAATAATCTTGTCCCCTTATTGTAATTGGAAATTACATGTTGTAGGATTATATAGTTGAAGTATACTATATATAGAACTGAACATAGCTTTGCGGCAATGTCTTTTGACTTAAGCCTGAATTTAAAGAAGAGAATCGAATCGTAATTACATAGGGTGTATTCTGATGGAGCTTGTGGTATTATTGTATAGTAGAAATTGTATACGTCAGGTTAGGCGTATAAACCCCCACTGGTTGGCTTGGTAGCGGCCTCGATAGAGGAGAGATTTCTGCTGTTGCGGGAAAAATCTTGCGAATTTTATGTAGAATATGGAACCGTGCGGTTAGAAGTTAATAGGCGTTTGTGGCCTTATAGGTGGAAGTACTACGAGTGGCGTATTCTACTTGAAGAGTGGAAAGCGGCTAAGGGATTCTGATCTTGTGGGCGTTTTGCTTATTATCGATAATCGTCGCGAGGTATGTGAACCTCTTCCTATCCTTCTAGCATGATGCTTTGTAAACTATGTAGTGCGGTAGCGTACATGTGTTAAATGAGTTGGTTGGTTTAAAACATAGGGTGTTATAATAGCTTTATGGGAAGTTACTTATAACGACTCTATGTAGGTAAGATTAGTTTATTGATTGTAGAAGTTAAGAGACTTGATCTTGAAAGATAAGAGACTTAACTTGTTTTACTTAGTTATTAACATTTTGTTAAATGTGTTGTGAAACCTCATTCGCGAGTAATGAGTACTTGGTTTTAAAAGAATAATGTTTCTTGATTTGGAAATGAGAATAAGTGTCGAGCAAACCACGGCCGCTAATAAAGGAAGGTGTATTGACAATTAACTAATTGTTATTAAAACCGATAGAAACCTCCATCTGCATAGAAGCTAAGATAAGACAAAATTGTATTACATTTCCTAGATCATGATTCTTTGTAACAAGATTGTTGTAAACAAGAATAAGCGGCTCACGTCAAGACATATGTTACTCAATTATTTTAAAAGAGATTAAGACTATGAGTTATGAAACCCTTCTAAAATGAGAAACTTGAGCATTTGAAATTAGGCAAACTTGAGCGTTTGGAAAATAATGTTGTTACTTGATTTTACAAAGGAAGTATTTTGGTTTACCTAAAAATGTGAGTCACTCTATTTTTATACTACGGTATCGGGTGACCTTTATGAAAGGAATGGATCTCTTAAAAGGAATTTAACGTCGTAGTACTTTAGAGTTAAAACCCGGACTTTGATACGAAATGGAAGTACCTTGAGTTGTGTGTAACTTGCCTATGCTTCTTTGTTGTGTAACTCGCCTATGCTTGTTGTGATAGCCTTTGTTGTGCAAGTGTTGATATCAGGTGACTTCTTGGGAAGCGGTGGATCTTTTATAAAAGTCTAGAAGTATGGTAATTTGCTTGAGCTTGTTTGTGATAACTTTGGTTGTGCGGTATATTGTTGTTAATGTCACGTGGACATGTCTACGATCACGAGTCGGGGCATGTGCGTGCGGCGGGGTTGATTACGATATATTGTTATTGTGGTTACATGAACATGTCTGCCGTCTGAAATGGGGCGTGTGGCCGTGCGGCGAGTTAATCGCCGATATTATTGTTGATAATGTCACTTGGGCGATGTCTACACCGATCACTCGGGCATGTGGCCGTGGGGCATTGTTATTATTGTTGCATCATGGGCATGTCTGCCGATGCGAATTTCGGGGCATGCGGCCATGATGCGAACACGATTGATGTTGTGGGCGTGAGACCCATAGTTATATTTGAGTGATGACTTGAGGGCGTGAGTCCCTGACTTGACATGACTGCTTTTATGTTGTGAACTATAGTTTTGTTATCATACATGTCTCTGTTTTTATATGATTATGATTTCATTTCTGATATTTTCTGATTTCACATACTTGGTACTGTTATCTTGACCTCCGGGGCTGCGTTCATGCCGCAGGTAGGAGTACATCGGTAGTGGATCCCGGCTCATAGGATCACAGTTCAGCGTATTGGGAAGCTCCGTTTTCCGAAGGCTTATCTTTTGGTATGTTACCCTGAGTTGTAGGTTCTTGTACATTCGAGGTATGGCGGGGCCTGTCGTCATGTTGTATAAAAACTCTTAGAGTCTCATGAATCTTGTTGTGGCGGGGTTTGTAAAAAGGATTAAAGCTGACCGTTTTGAAAGAGTTGGTTATATATATTTTATTGGAAGGTAACCGTTTGGTTGGCCTTTGTTTTATGATCATATATCTTGTTTCTTGTTTAAGTTTTATATTTGGTTTTCTCGATGTTGTATCACTAGGGTGCGGAGTAAGGCACGATCACGGGCCGGATCGGGTCGTGACAAAAGTGGTATCGGAAGCGATTAATCCTCGGAAAGTGTCTGAGCCGTGTCTAGTAGAGTCTTGATTATCGATGTGTTGTGCACCACATCTATAATCAGAGGTCGCGAGACATTTAGGATTAGTTTCCATTCTTCTCATTCGAGATCGTGCCTTAGAGCCATGTTGTAAGTTGGACCCTCCGACGTATCTCGTTTTTACGATTATGCCTCGCATGTGCAACCAGAGCCGAAGGGCAAGGTAGCCGGCGAGGCTGCTAGTGAGATACTGAGAGTACGAGCGCGAGCCGGACGATACGAGTTGTGCTTGACGGCGAGTTTTGCGTCGCCACGGCCCAGCGAGTTTAGAACGCAGCGATGGGCTGCTGAGACCACTGATACTGAGCCTCGGTCCAACCTGAGCGAGATGAGATGGGTACAAGGAGATGGCGATTCTTGGCGAGTCGTGGCAGATATGAGATAAATTTGAATCACGCCGATTCCAGTTCAGAGCTTTGATGGTTCACCCCGGCGAATAGTTTGAGGCTACGGGACTTTCCGAGTTGTAGCGCGAGTTTTATGGGTCGAGGCGAGGATGATCGCAGAGTTCATCCGGCGATTCTGGTCGTAGGTGATCAAGGCTTGGAGACCGAGTCGGTGGTCTTAGGTTACGCATCGGCTGCGTGATACGCGATCGGTGGTTTGATTCGTGGGAGTTGTCGGGAGAGCATGCGCTTCAGGCGATATGGGACGAGTTCTCGAGGCATTCCTCACTCACTTCTTGCCTCGCGGATGAGGAGGGCACGGGTAGACAAATTTATGATCTTTGAGACAGAGAGTGCGTGCGGTTCGGGAGTACAACGTGGAGTTTGACTCGTTGGCTCGGTATGTCCCGCTTTAGTGGCAACCATGGAGATAGAGTGCCGCTCGTCACGGGCTAGATGATTACTTGATAGAGGCTTGTTCGAGTGTAGCTCTTGGTGGCATGGACATTGCCCGCGTGCGGGCTCATGCACTAGGATGTGAGGCACGGAGAGGTCGACGGAATGACCAAGATCAGCGAGAAGGGCGAGAACAACGGTCCTTTGGTGACTTCGAGGCGGACGCCTCGGCGACATACTAGTTTTGTACCTCCGCCGGTGCAGTGGTCCTCGCAACCTTGAGCATCAGTATTCGGGGCGGTCGGGCTCCAGGTTCGAGTTTCGAGGTAAGGGTGTTGGCGGATCGGTCACCCTACCTCGGTGTGGTCGATGTGGTAGACCGCATTTCGGAATGTCGTGGTGCCAAGGAGCTTGTTACTTTGCGGCCAGCGGGGCCATTTTGCGGAAGCTTGTCCGACCAAGGGTAGCACGGATGTTACGACTCGGCCCGAGGATCGATGGTGGTTAAATCACCTTCACTAGTATGCGCCTGCCCAGGCGTGATTAAGCGGTAGAGGCGGTATATCCTTAACCTCTAGAGTTTTGGTATGCTTGTTATTATGATCTTGTTATTGTGAGCTATATGCGGATAGCGTTGTGTTAATTGTAAGTTAGAAAACATGGTTTGTTGGAAGGATAAGTATGGGGGCATGGTAGTGTGAACCTTAGACTATTTCACGATTGAGACCTTAGAGGTAAGGTCGTCTTGAGTAAAGATTTATTTCATGTTTGATCTTTATCAGAGTCCGTAGTATACGTGGGAATTATTTGTGTGATAAGTCCATGGGTAGTGTGAGATGGAAGTGGTAGCTTTCATGACTTGATTAGGTAAGATTGTTCCGTTTAGGAGCAAGTATTGGCGCGATTGTGGTCGGGTTGATTGCGCTCGCGGTCGCACCCGATTTAAGGTGGGATCGGTTTTGGCCAGTGGTCACGCCGGTGGTAAGTCACGAGGATGCTAGGCGCTTTAGTTGACCATCGTATGAGTTCGTGGATATGTTCTACCGAGCGGTTCGTGGCCGGAATGGCCTTAAAGAAGATTGAGGTTAGTAAGATGACCAAGTTTGGAGGTAGTGACTCGCGGTTTGAGAAGCTGAGCGATGGTGAAGTATGGCACGTCTGAGTGACACTAGAACCTCGAGGATCGCATGCGATTCGGTACCATTTGTTGGGTCGCCGGAGTGACACTAGAACCTCGCGGCAAAGTGACAAAAGTGGTATCGTACGACGAGTAAGGAAGGAAGGGTAACGTGTGTTATTTTCGTGGCCAAACTGTGGCGTTGGCAACTTGTTAGAGGAACTTCATCGATATCCGTCTTGAGAAGGAACATTCGGGACGAATGTTTCTAAGGAGGGGAGAATGTTATACCCCGTAATTCCAGAGTATGTACGTAAGGACGTACGTACAAAAATTTGAGACTTAAAGTTTGGCATAGGTTCGAAATTGTGCACAACACCCGATTAGAGTCGTTTTTTAAACGCGTTTCTGAGCTTGCGTAGGGAAAATTCGGCTATGTCGTTTTGTATTTATGCGGATTTTCAGCGACGAACATTTTTGGGCAGCGAGAGGGTGACACTTGTCACCTCAGTGGACGCATAGGCGTTGGCCTTGGCGATTGGTGCCTGTTGTGGCCTTGTTTTGTGCGATGTTTTGTGCAATGTTTTGTGGCTTGTTTTGTGGAGTAGGGGTTAGGGTGCACTTGGCTTGATCAAGGCCTTACACTTGCCTTGCACATGGCTTGATCTTGTCCATTGGTTGTGGCTTCCCTATAAATACCCCTCCTGTTGAAGACTTCATCATCCAAATGTGTTCTAAGTCTTGCAATCCTTCCTCTCCTCTTATTGTTCTCGTCCTAAGCCTTCCCCTCCCCTTTGAGTGGCCTTGTGGCGAGAGGTTCCCCTCACTCCTAGTGGTGTGGCCGAGAGTACCCCTTGGTAGAAAATTGTCTTCCAAGTATTGTTATAATGCCTAAAATACCTTAGCCTTTACCTTGTTGTATTTCAAAAGTTACCTCTATCGTAGAGCCCTAAATACTACCTTTTGTCCTTTTAGTCTCCAACCTAAACCCTAAGGAAATCTTCATAGTTGGTTGAAGTATTTGAGTAGAAGTTGGTTAGAACCTCTAAGGGTTGTTTGGAGTGGTTTGGAGCGCAAGGAGTTGGAGCTAAACCTTGCTCAGGATCGACTTTTATCTCGGATAATTTTGGGCTTATCGAGGTAAATAATCTTGTCCCCTTAATGTAATTGGAAATTACATGTTGTAGGATTATATAGTTAGTATACTATATATAGAAGCGAACATAACTTTGGCAATGTCTTTTGACTTAAGCCGAATTTAAAGAGAAATCGACTGTAATTACATAGGGTATTACGATGAGACTTATGGTATTACGGTATAGTTGAAATTGTATACGGCCGGTTAGCCGTATAAACCCCCCCCCCCCCCTGGTTGGCTTGGTAGCCGGCCTCGATAGAGGAGGAGATTTACGCTGTTGTTGCGGGAGGTTCTGCGAATTTTACGTAGAATATGGGCAGATGCGGTTAGAAGTTAATAGGCGTTTGTGGCCTTATAGGTGGAAGTACTACGGTAGCGTATTCTACTTGAAGAGTGGAAGCGGCTGGCCATTCTGATCTTGTGGGCGTTTTGCTTATTGTTGATAATCGTCGCGAGGTATGTGAACCTCTTCCTATCCTTCTAGCGTGATGCTTTGTAAACTATGTAGTACGGTGACGTCGTGTTAAATGAGTTGGTTGGTTTAAAACATAGGGTGTTATAATAGCTTTATGGGAAGTTACTTATAACGACTACATGAGGTAAGATTGGTTTATTGATTGTAGAAGTTAGAGACTTGATCTTGAAAGATAAGAGACTTAACTTGTTTTAGTTATTAACATTTTTGTTAAATGTGTTGTGAAACCTCATTCATGAGTAATGAGTACTTGGTTTTAAAAGAATAATGTTTTACCGATTTCTAAATGAGAATAAGTGTCGAGCAAACCACAAAGCAATACGCTAATAAAGGAAGGTGTATTGACAATTAACTAATTGTTATTAAAACCGGTAGAAACCTCCATCTGCGTAAGCTAAGATAAGACAAAATTGTATTACATTTCTAGATCATGGTGATGTAACAAGATTGTTGTAAACAAGAATAAACGGCCACGTCTGAGACATATGTTACTCAATTATTTTAAAAGAGATTAAGACTATGAGTTATGAAACCCTACTAAAAATGAGAAACTTGAGCATTTGAAATTAGGAAAACTTGAAAATAATGTTGTTACTTGATTTTACAAAAGGTAAGTATTTTGGTTTACCTAAAAATGTGAGTCACTCTATTTTTATACTACGGTGTCGGGTGACCTTTATGAAAGGAATGGATCTCTTAAAAGGAATTTAACGTCGTAGTACTTTAGGTTAAAACCCGGACTTTGATACGAAATGGAAGTACGCTTGAGTTGTGTGTAACTTGCCTATGCTTCTTGTTGTGTAACTCGCCTATGCTTGTTGTGATAGCCTTTGTTGCAAGTGTTGATATCGGTGACTTCTTGGGAAGGAGTGGATCTTTTATAAAAGTCTAGAAGTATGGTAATTTGCTTGAGCTTGCTTATTTGTGATAGCTCAAGGCGGTATATTGTTGTTAATGTCATGGACATGTCTACGTCACCGGTCAGGCATGTGGCCATGCGGGGTTGATTACGATATATTGTTATTGTGGTTACATGAACATGCATACTGACACGAAATGCGTGTGGCGTGCGGCGGGTTAATCACCAGTATTATTGTTGATAATGTCACTTGGGCGTGTCTACCGTCTAATTCGGGGCATGTGGCACGTGGCATTATTATGTGTATTACATGTTGCACTCCGACACGGTCGAGATTTCGGCATGCGCCGCGATGCGAACACGATGTTGTGGGCGTGAGACCCATAGTTATATTTGAGTGATGACAGGGCGTGAGTCCACGACTTGACATGATTGCTTTTATGTTGTGAATCAGTAGTTTTGTTATCATACATGTCTCTGTTTTTATATGCGTTATGATTTCATTTACGATATTTTTTTACATGCCATTTATGCTTGACCTCCTTGGGCTGCGTTCATCGCAACATGGTAGGAGTACATCTAGTGGATCCCCGCTCATAGGATCACGATTCAGCGTATTGGGAAGCTCCGTTCTGAGGCTTATCTTTGGTATGTTACTGAGTTGTAGGTTCTTGTACATTCGTGGTATGACGGCCTCTCGCTATATTGTATAAAAACTCTTAGAGGTGCATGAAATCTTTGTTGTGGGGTTTGTAAAAGGATTAAAACTGCTCGTTTGAAAGAGTTGGTTATATTTTATTGGAAGGTAACCGTTTGGTTGACTTTGTTTTATGATCATATATCTTGTTTCTTGTTTAAGTTTTATATTCTGCTTTTTTCTCGATGTTGTATCACTAGGGTGCCCTAAGGCACCATCCAGGCCCGGATCGGTCGTGACACTTCTCTTAAGTAATCAAGTATGACATTCTTTTCAAATGTTTCAAGTTTGCTAATTTCAATTAATCAAGTTTCTCATTTTCGAAAGGTTTACGTAGTTCATAATTTTAATCACTTAATGATATAATTCTCCCTTAAAAGCAATTTGAGAAACATATGCGTCGTGAGGTTATTCTTGTTTATAACAATCTTATTTAAAGCGATACGATCTAGGAAATGTAACATCATTTTGTCTCATCTTAGTTTCTATGCAGATGGAAGTTTCTACTGGTTTTACTAATACATTATTAGTCAAAACATTTCCTTTATTAGCTTGTGGTTTGTTCGATACTTATTACGATTTTTCAAAATGAAACATTATTGCTTTTAAAATCAAGTACTCATTACTCGCGAATGAGGTTTTACAACATTTTTTTACAAAATGTTAATTACTATAAAAACAAGTTAAGTCTCTTATCCTTTAAGATCAAGTCTGTAACTTTTAAAATCAATAAACCATTCATTTTACCATTCTTAAGACGTTATACCTAACTTCCCATAAAGCTAGAATAACTCTTATGTTTTCAAAACCAAGTATTATTCTTCTGCTTAAAAATGATTCGAGATTCTTTGAAATACTTGAAGATTCTTTATTATTACACATTAAGTCGGTTATAAGTCAAATCGTTACCTTTTAAAACCATAAAGCATTTTTCTTACTTACATAAAGTTTATAACTAACTTCCCGTAAAGCGGTTATAACACTTTATGTTTCAAACCAATCAAATACGTTTAACTCGTATGCGTCACCGTCTTACATAGTTATACACATATCATGCTAGAAAAGGTAGGAAGATGTTCACATACCTCGCGACGATTAGCGACTAATGGCAAAGCGCTCAAAGTACCTCAAACCGTTGGCTACTCAAGCAGTAGATCGCCACGCATGGTACTTCAACCTATAATGCCACAAGGCGCTTATTAACATCTAGGTCTAATCGTAGAACATTCTACAGAAATTGTGACACTCCCCAAACAGCGTAAATCCTCCTCTATCGGGGCGGCTACGAGCCAACCGGGGGGTTATACGTCTAATCCGGACGTGCGCAATTCTACCTCGCGAAAAGCTACACAAGTCTCATCTGATACGCTATGTAATTACGATTGATACTCTTCTTAGAAAAGGTTTCTAATTATTAGCTTAAGTCAAAAGACATTGCTAACTACGTTCAGTTACATAAATAGTATACTTCAATATATTCTAATAACATGTAATTTCCAATTACAATAGGGGACAGAATATTTACCTCGACAAGCCCAAAAGTATCCGAGTTTAATGTCGCTCCTGAGCAACGTTTAGCTCCAACTCCGTTTCAGGCCAGCCCAACTACCTTAGAAGTTCTAACCAACTTCTACATACTACTCAACTAACCGTGGAGATTTTCCTTAGGGTTCGGTTTGGTGGCTGACGGGAAGTATAATAGTATTAGGGCTTTTAGTATAAGTATAACCTTGGAATACTACAAATTATAAGTGGCCAAGGTATTTTGGGTATAGTAACAATACTTTTGAGTATTTCTACCAAGTGGGGGTAGTATTTAGACTAGCAACTAAGTTAGGGAGGGTTCTCGGCTAGAACCACTTAGAGGGGGTTTGGCCAGGATTTTCTCAAGGGGAGGAATGGTGTTGGCGAGAACACTACTAGAGAGGAGGATTTTAACACTTAGAGAATTTTAGGAATGGATGAAGAAGTCTTTAAAGGGTATTTATAGTACAAGGCCACGATGATGGCCAAGATCATGCCAAGTGTGGTGCAGTGTAGCCAAGATCATGCCAAGTGAACCTTATCCATCTACCACAAAAATATCCTACCAACTACTTGACAAAAAGCCAAGACCAATTCGTCCAATCCGCCCATACGTCCACCAATTGGAGGTGACAAGTGTTGCCTCCGCTGATCCAAAATGTTTCGTCTCTCGGAAAAATCCGCAAAAATTAGAAATGACATAGCCGTAATTTTCTCACGAAAGTGTTATACCAGTAGTTCCGGGTATATAGGTGAGGATATACGTGCGAGATTACTGCATAAATTTTGGAAAGAAAGAAAGATGTGATTTTCACGGAAAAGTTTAGGTTTTGTGAAGAAAAGGTTCGTTAATGGGGTGGATTCCCATTTGGTATTCGGACTTCTTAGAATATTTGAGAATTATGGAATTTTATTTAGGAAATGGTCACGTGGGGCCACGTGAAATTCTGCTTTTGTGGGAGCCGCTTTGTTTTGAGATTTTGGCCATTATGGATATTTTCGGAAGATGAAATATTTTGGGCAGTAGGAGGCGACACGTGTCACCCCCTAGGTGGCTCTTGGCCGAAATCCTTGGACAAGTGGCAAGACATGTGGCCTTGTCTTTGCAAGATATTTTAGCTTGGACAAGTGGCTTGTGGGCCCACACACACTTGTCCCCAATCTCAACCACACACTTGCCTTCATCCTAACCCGGTGGTCTTATATATACACCCTTAGTTGATGAAAACTCCCACACTAACCATTTCAAGACTTGACAAAATACTCTCCTTGGAACATCGCTTCTGCCAAGACCTTGTTCTTGAGCAAAGATTTGTCCAACAATTCTTAAAACTCTTAAGTGTTCTTCCCAAAGTGTTAGGAAGATTGTGTACCAAGTGTTGGAGAAGATTTCACACCCCTAACCTATTCTGATGCCTTGGCGAAAGTTCCAAGTTTGGAACCCTAAATTGTTCTTCACTTTGGAGTTCAATCTTGAAAGAGGAGTTGGTTAGGAGCTTCTATGGAGTTGCTTGTAGCGGATTGGAACGTAAAGATTTGGAGCTAAGACTTGCTTGGAGCGATATTAAGTTCTTGGATAGATTTTGGGCTATTTGAGTAGTAAATCTTAACCTCTTTGTGATTTGGTAATTTTTACATATATTATAAGTATATATGGATTATATAATATATGGAGTAAGTTTGGAAGAGTTGGATCTTGTTAACTTGTTAAAAGAAAGGATGGCCGCTTGCCATTAAAATGGTAAGCGTATCTTACTTGCTAAGCTAATAACAAAGTAACTATAACTTATATTAAGAATGGAAATATAAGTTGGATGACTAATGAGTAAAATTGGACAAAGTTGGCCAAGGACCCCTGACTTAGGGATCAGATTTACTTTGGGACCGTATTTACATCGGATTTGTATTTACATTTCGTTAAGCGGAAGATTTTTCAATCGCGTTAGTTTGGCGTGTGATCCCTTTTTAATTATTGTATTGTTATGGCGTGATAGTAAACCGTTACGGTTGGCGCGTAATCCTTCTTTACTTATTGTTGTTATGGAGGCGTGATAGTAAACCGTTACACGGGGCCGCGTAATCCTTCTTTTACTTATTATTGTTATGGGCGTGATAGTAAACCTTCGTTACCGTTGGGCGTGTAATCCCCTTTCTTTATGTTGTTTAATTATTACGCCTTATATATATATACGGTATATATATTACGTTATTCAACCTTGGTAAAAGATGGAAAAGTGAGTATAAGCGGAAGTCTTTCTAAATTTCCGTAGATTTTGAGGGCTTTTTATTGGTATAAGTCTTCAATGATAAGAAAGGTTTGATAGAGTACTATGACCATTTTAGAGTGGAGTACTACGTGTGTGATCTACTTGGCTAGGAGTAGTGACGGGTTGAAGTACTTGAGCGTTTTGCTTATTGTCGATAAATCGTCGCGAGGTATGTGAACCTCTTCCTATCTTTTCTAGCATGATTGTTGTGAACTATGTAGTACGGTAGACGCATACGTGCTAAGTGATTTGGTTGGTTTAAAACATAGGTGTTATGATAGCTTTATGGGAAGTTAGTTATAACGACCTTATGAAGTGAAAATGGTTTACCGATGTTAGAAGTTAAGAGACTTGATCTTATAAGATAAGAGACTTAACTTATTTGTTTTAATGTGGATGTTGTGTGAAACCTCATTCGTGAGTAATGAAAGTACTTGGTTTTAAGGATAATGTTTCCGATTTGGAAATCGTGCATCATGACCAACTGCGGCGTTAATAAAAGAAAATGTATTGAATAATGATGTGTTGTATTAAAACCGGTAGAAACCTCCATCCGCATAGCTAGATGAGACAAAATGATATTACATTTTCTAGGTCATGGTTACGTAATAAGAATGTTGTAAACAAGAATAACCTACTCTCACGTGAAGATATATTACTCAATTGTTCTAAAAAGGAATTGAGTGATTAAGTTTATGAACTATGAAACCATTTGAAAATGAAGCTTGAGTAATTGAAACTAGGCAAACCGGAATTTAGGAAAAGAATGTTGTTACTGATTTTGAAAAGGAATGTGGGTTGGTCATTCTAATACTACGTATCGGGTGACTTTTATAAAAGTAATGGATCTCTTTTAAAAGAATTTAACGTCGTAGTACTTTGAGTTAAAACCCGGATTTTGTCATAAAATGAAAGTACTTTGAGTTGTGTATAACACTATGCTTGTTGTTGTGAAACTTGCCTATGCTTGTTGTTGTGAAACACATGCTTGTTGTGATAGCCTTTGTTGTGCAAAGCGTTGTATTTCAGATACGCGTCTCTCGATGGAGGTCGGTTGGTAGTTGAGAACTTACTTGGGCGTCACCGTGATGTGGCGTTGGCGGAGAAATTTCACTGTGCGTTCTGTTGATAGTATTATTGTGGTTAATCGCTTTGGATATCACGACCACGATGCGGCGCTGGGTATGTTTCCATTTGATTTTCTTTGGTGATTTCCTTTTGGACATACCGACACGATCGTGGCGCATCGCGGGTATCGTCCATTTGGAATCTTTGTCTATTGTTTCCCTTTCGACATCACCGACACGATCGTAAGCGCTGCAGGTATCGTCATTTGGAATGCTGTCCTATTGTTTCCGACATCACCGACACGATCGTAGCGCGCGGGTATCGTCCATTTGAATGTTGTCTTATTGTTTCCCTTTGGACATCTTACACGATACGTGGCTGCGGAGTATCTTCCATTTGGATTCTTTGTCTTGTTATCATATCATAGATCACGTGATGGGAAGGTATTCCACGGCGTACGATTGATGTTGTGGCGTGAGACTGACTTGATATAATGTTATATGTTGTATCGTAGTTTGGCTATCATACATGTCTCACCGCTTTGTATAGCATGATTTCATTGATTGTCTGATTCACATACTGTACATTGTTTATCGACCTCCTTGAGGCTGCGTTCATCCGCAGTAGAGGTACCTGGTCGTGGATCCTCGCTCTTAGGACCACAGTTCACAGATTGGGAAGCTCCGTTTCTCCGAGACTTATCTTTTAGGTATGTGTTTCCGAGTTGTAGGTTCTGTACATTCGAGGTATGGCGGGAGCCCGTCCCATGAGTCGTTGAATCTTAAGTGCATGAAATGCGGTACATGGGCAGGATGTAAAGGATTAAACTGCTCGTGTTTTATATATATACCAAGGCAACTGCTTTGGTTGCTTTGTTTATTATTATATCTCTTACAGATGTCTAAGTTTTTATTTCCGCTGTTTTTCTCGATGTCAGACTCGTGGTGCCCGTAAGGCACGAAGAATCCGCCCTGAGCGTTACAAAGTGGTATCGAGCAAAGATCCTGAAAGTGCTCTGCACCGGTCTAGTAGAGTCTTGATTATCGGTGTGTTGTGCACCACATCTATAATCGGGAGGCTATAGGACATTTAGATCGTTCCATTCTTCTCATTCCGAGATCGTGTTTTGAGTAGTTGTAAGTTGGACCCTCCGACGTATCTCATTTTACCGCTATGCCTCCGCTAGTGCAACCAGAGCCTGTAAGGGCGCAATGAGTCATGAAAGTGATACAGGAGCAAGTACAGGCACAAGTCTTGATGCACTGAATAGTACTTGACGGAGAGTTTGGCGACACCGCCAAGACCGTGAAGTTTAGAGTCGCGGCGAGCTGCCGAGACTACAAGACTGATACGAGCCTCCCACAAGCGGAGTGCAGATGGTACAAGGAGACGGCCGCCATCGGCGGTGGTGGCTGATACGCAGGATAGGTCGGACGAGGCCCGGCCCAAAGAGCACCAGTGGTTCACCCCGAGCAGATAGTTTGAGGCTACGGGACTTTCCGAGTCAGAAACGCGAGTTTTACGGGTCGAGGCACGAGGATGATCCGCAGGAGTTCATCCGCAGCGCTGACCCGATCATGAGAGTGATCAAGGCTTCGGATACGAAGTCGGTGGTCCGAGGTTCGTGATCGGCCGCGTGATACCGTGATCGTTTGATTCGCGGAGCTCTCCGGAGAGAATGCACTTCCGGCCGCTTAGGACGAGTTTTGGGGCCTCCGCACATTTCGCCTCCACGCAGATATGAGGCTCGCCGGGGCATTTTGATGTTGAGCGGTAATGGGCGCGATACCGAGTACAACGCTGAGTTCACGGACTGGCGGTATGTTCCCGCTTTAGTAGCTCATGACGAGGATAGGGTGCATCGCCACGCCACCGGCTAGATGATTATATGGTCGAAGTCTTGTGCGGTGTTTCTCTTCACCGCATGGACATTGCCCGCGACGCGAGCTCACGCATCAGATGCGAGGCACGGAGAGGTCGCATTTAACGCACTCAGGATCGCAGAAGAGGGCCGGGACGCGGCGTGGTCCTTCGCGACTTTCGAGGCGGACCGCCTCAAAGAAGAGCGAGTTATGCACTTCACCAAGATGCAGTGGTCCTCCACCGCCTTCGAAAGCAATCGTGGCTCGAGGTTCGATTTCGGAGAGCGAGGTGTTAACCGGTGAAGCCACCCTACCTCGTTGCGACTATCGTGGTAGACTCCATTTTGGAGAGTGTCGTGCTAAACGGGAGTTTGTTTCAGATGGCCGCCAGGCCATTTTATGGCGGAATCATCTGTCCGACCAGGCGGAAGCACGGATGTTACTACTCCTTCGGGATCGATTCGGTTCATCGCCTTCTATACAGCGCCTGCGTGCAGGGCCTATGATTAGAGAGGCGGTAGATTCGTATATCCTTAACCCTCTGTAGTTTTGGTATGCTTGTTATGATGGTCTCATTATTATGTGCTATGTATTTAATAGCGTTGTATTAATTGTGAGTTAGAAAACATGCTTAGTTGGGAGGATACGTGTGGGGGCATGGAAAGTGTGAACCTTAGAGTTTTTACGTGGAGACCTTAGGGCGAGGCCGTCTTGAGTGGGTGATTTTACGGTTGGTCTTGCCACTAGATTGTATGCTGGGAAATATTGTGGGATAATTATACGGGTAGCGAGATGGAAGTGGTAGCTTTCATGACGTGAATTAGTAAGATTGTTCGGGGAACAAGAGTTTGCGCGTCGGGGGTCGGGTGAGGACCATTTCATGTCAACCCAGAACCCGGTTGGGGCACGGTCAGTTAGGTGGTCAGCGGTGGTGAGTCACGAGGATGCTAGGCCCAAGTTTGTATGATCATCGCATGAGTTCGCGACGTTCAACCGAATCGGATCGTGAAGGCCGGAATGGCCTTAGAGTAAATTGAAGCTAGCTAGGAGCCGTTGTAAGATTAGAAATGATTCCTCGTCACTTGGATTTGAGTTTGCGCACATGTTATATTCTGGCCATCGTGGTGGCGTGATCGGTTTAAGTATAAGAGTGAAGACTATACCGACACAAGATGCGTTTGAGACTTAGAATGAACATTCGACGAATGTTTCTAAGGAAGAATGTTATACCGTAGTTCAAGGGGTATATAGGTGAGGATATACGTGCGAAGATTAACCATGAAATTTTGGAAAGAAGAAAGACGTGATTTTTCGCTAAAAGTTTCGGTTTTGTGAAGAAAAAGGTTCGATTAACGGGAATTGGATTCCCAGTTTGGTATTCGACTTCTTAGAATATTTGAGAATTATGGAATTTTATTTCCGAAATGGTCACGTGGGCTCAGGGTGAAATTTACGTTTTGTGAGCCCGCATTTTGTTTTGAGATTTTGGCCATTATGGATATTTTCGGAAGATGAAATATTTTGGGACGAGCAGTGAGATGCGACACGTGTCACCCCCAGGTGGCTCTTGGCCGAAATCTCTTGATGCTTGGCGAGCAAAGTGGCCTTGTCTTGCAAGATATTTTTTAGCTTGGACAAGTGGCTTGTGGGGCCCACACACACTTGTCCCCAATCTCAACCACACACTTGCCTTCATCCTAACCTCTTGGTGGTCTTATATATACACCCTTAGTTGATGAAAACTCCCACACACTTAACCATTTCAAGACTTGACAAAATACTCTCTCCGAACATCGCTTTCTGCGGCCAGACCTTGTTCTTGAGCAAAAGATTTGTCCAACAATTCTTAAAACTCTTAAGTGTTCTTCCCAAAGTGTTGTGAAAGATTGTGTACCAAGTGTTCGAGAAGATTTCACACCTCTAACCTATTCTCTCGATGCACTGCAGAAAGTTTCCAAGTTTGGAACCCAAGTGTTCTTCACTTTTTGGAGTCAATCTTGAAGAGGAGTTGGTTAGGAGTTTACTGGGTTGCTTGTAGCTGATTGGAAACGTAAAGATTTGGAGCTAAGACTTGCTTGGAGCGATATTAAGTTCTTGGATAGATTTTGGGCTATCTGAGGTAGTAAATCTTAACCTCTTTGTGATTTTGGTAATTTTTACATATATTATAGTATATATGATTATATAATATACGGAGTAAGTTTCAAGAGTCGATCTGTTAACTTGTTAAAGAAAAGGATTGGCCGTGCCATTAAAATGGTAAAACGTATCTTACTAGCAAGTGTTTAATAACAAAGTAACTATAACTTATATTAAGAATGGAAATATGCTCGATGACTAATTAGTAAAATTGGACAAAGTCTGGCGACCCCAACTTGACCACATCGTATTTACTGGACCGTATTTACATCGGGATCAGATTTACATTTCTCGTTAAGTGAAGATTTTTCAATCGCCCGCTGTCGCTGCGGATCCCCTTTTTTAATTATTGTATTACATATGGCGTGATAGTAAACCGCGTTAACGGCCATAATCCCCTTCTTTTACTTATTGTTGTTAGCTGGGCGTGATAGTAAAACATCGCTGGTAATAAGCCGCGTAATCTTTCTTTACTTTTTATTATTGTTGTTATGGAGGCGTGATAGTAAACCGCTACCGCTTGTCGGCGTGTAATCCCTTCTTTACGTTGTTTAATTATTACGCCTATATATATATGGTATATATATTACTGCTATTCGTGCTTCCTGGTAAAAGATGGAAAAGCCGAGTATAAAACTAAAAGTCTTCAAATTTCAGAGATTTGAGGGCTTTTATCGTATAAGTCTTCAATGATAAGAAAGGTTTGATAGAGTACTATGACCATTTTGGAGCGAGTACTACGTGTGGCGGATCTACTTGGCCAAGAGTAGCCGACGGTTGAAGTATCGGAGCGCTTTCTTATTGTCGATATAAATCGCCGCGAGGTACGTGAACCTCTTCCTATCTTTTCTAGCATGATTGTTGTGAACTACGTAGCACGGCACGTACACAAGTATGCTAAGTGATTTGTTGGTTTAAAACGCAGTAAGTTATGATTTTTATGGGAAGCTAGTTATAAACGACCTTACGTAGTGGAAAACGGTTTATCACGTTAGAATAAGAGACTTGATCTTATAAGATAAGAGACTTAACTTATTTGTTTTAATGGATGTGTGAAACCTCATTCGTGAAGTAATGAGTACTTGGTTTTTTTATGATAATGTTTTACATCGACATTTCTGAAATCGAACGCGATCGCTGCACCGACGCAAATTAATAAAAGAAAATGTATCAATAATGATGTGTTGTATTAAAACCGGTAGAAACCTCCATCCGCATAGCTAAGACAGAGACAAAATGATATTACATTTTCAGGTCATGGTCACTGTAATAAGTAATGTTGTAAACAAGAATAACCTACTCTCACGAAGATATATATTACCAATCGTTTCTAAAAAGTGAATCGAAAGGGTGGAGTGATTAAGCTTATGAACTATGAAACCATTTGAAAACGGCTTCGAGTAATCAAACTAGGCAACCGGAATTTAGGAAAAGAATGTCATAATACGATTTTGAAAAGGAATGCTGGGTTGGTCATTCTAATACTACGTATCGTGACTTTTATAAAAGTAATGGATCTCTTTAAAAGAATTTAACGACGTAGTACTTTTTAGGTTAAAAACTGATTTTGTCAAATAAAGGAAATGCTTTCGAGTTGTGTATAACACCTATGCTTGTTGTTGTAAACACTATACTTGTTGTGAAACTTGCTATCTTGTATTAGCCTTTGTTGTGCAAGCGTTGCCATTTCTGTATTCTGCGTCTCGATGGAGGGTCAGTTGGCCCAGTTGAACTTACTTGGAGCGTCTGCGGCGTTGTGGAGAATTTCACCGAATGCGTTCTGTTGATAAATGTGGCAGTTGTCAGCTTTGGATATCTTCGACGCGTCGTGAGCGCGGGTATGTTTCGTTTTGATTTCGCACGGTGATTTCCTTTTGGACATCTTGCGACCCGATCGTAGGCGCGCGGGTATCGTCCATTTGGAATCGCATCTGTGTTTCCACTGGACATCTTGACGCGTCATGCCAGTATGCGGGTATCGTCCGTTGGAATCTTTATCTATTGTTTCCCTTGCAGCGTCTCCGACACGATCGTAGCGCCGCGGGTATCGTCCATTGGAATGTTGTCTTATTGTTTCCTTGGACATCGCGACACGATCATGCGCGGGTATACTTCCATTTGGATTCTTTGTCTTATTTGTTATCGTATCGCCATTCTTGGCGGTGAAGGTATTCACAGGCGTGGTGATGTTGTAGGCGTGAGACACGACTTGATATAAGCATTATATATTGTATCTTGTA